>JADDOH010013262.1:0-75764 GCA_016648135.1 Agrypnia vestita | reverse complement strand
ATAGATTTATCCATTTCGGTAGGACAATGCCTGTTTCTATTTGTGCTGGGATCGGCAAAGATTGTAGTTAGTTGTACAATTTAGTTTTTCAAAAGTATCATGGTTATCAATAAATAAGTTAATTTTCAAATAAAGAAAACACTTTGTTGCCTAACATTATATTAAATTTAAAATAAAATATTAAGTTTTAAACCACTTTACATAGTCTATATAATAGATAGATAATAAATATAAATAAAAAGGTAAATTTTTGCAGTTAGTTGCACAATTTAGCTTTTATTACAACCTTCACCAATTAAAAATAATTCGCCATTACTCACAAATACACGAATATTATCAACTAACCTTATTTCGAACGTCTGTCTCTCCGTAACTCCCTAGAGTTATGTTGGAAATACAACAACAACATTGATGATGAATACCCGCTAATGAGGCCCGGGCTCCCGACTAAGTCATGTCAATCAGCGCGCGGCTCACGTTACACGCAAAGGTCGTTATCAATTATTAATATGTCCCGTGATTTTCATTGGATTACGGCTAGTCACAAAATAGTTAATGTCACAGATTTTTTTATGTATCATCCTGATCCTTGTTAGTTATTATATTCTGTAATTTTTTATTAGAATGGAAAGCTGGTTGTATAGAATTTGGGATCTTTTTAATAATCTTTAATTTGAAATAAATACAACAACTTTAATATACTAAGACAATAAAGGATGTAGGTAAGACATTATATGTCCACATATGTATATGTCCACATAATTTTAATGTGAAGAACTAGGCAACAAAAAAAAACAAAATACTTTAAATAGACAAAGTAATTGACTCACTGACAAAACTGACCAGCCTGCTCCACAAAATACACGAAATCACACTAAAGACCGTAAAAATTCTGATGTACCAGGCATATGTCAAGAGTAGAATAGGATATTTGATACCTTTCTGGGGAACCGGAAACAAAACTAACCTAAACAGACTCCAACGACAGCAAAACAAAATACTAAAAATGGTCTATGATCTGAAATACCGGACACCAACTGAAACTGAATACCGTATAACAAAACAATTAAACATCGAAAGCATTACAAAATCGAAACACTTAAAATCATTCACAGACTAGCAATTGGCGAAATACAAGATGAAGACATAAAATTACACAAAATACACGAAAAACACCAACACAACACTAGAATGGCTCAAAACTATCACATAACACACGCCAAAACAAAAACAGGACAATCCTGACTAATTTGCAACGGATTAAAACTTTACAATGACCTGCCACAACAGACCAAACAACTGACCACTGACAAATTCAAATCAGATGTGACAAAAATGCTAAAACTCGGCCAACTATAAAAAAATGACTTTGTATCTAAATTATATTATTATTATTTCTTATATTGAATTATGTAAAAATGTTATCCATTAAGCTTTTAGGTTTCCATTATATTTTAAATTAAAAAAAATTAACGTTCTTTAAAGTTGAATGCTAATACTTTTAAATCAGTGAAAAAAAACTCTCATTGAATGAGGAACGCAATAATTCAAATCAGATGTACAGATTCGGATATGAGATTGTTGGACAGGTTCTGATTGGATTTTCGTGTTTCTCGTATATTATTCAATGGTGTTTTTTTTGTAAATTCTTTTCTATACATTTATTAAATAATTAATAATATAATAAATACAATAATTAACAAAATTTATATGAAAATGTTCTAAGAACATAATTACTGGATTTTGTCCGCAGAGGGATGATTAATTAGTTAAGGATAAATTATAGAAGTCTCACAGAGACGAAGCTATTTGTATATGAGAAAAGTGGACGGAAGTCTCTTAACAAGATGGCTCAGGGCTTACAACCTATATGAGCTGGCTTAACGCCACTCAACACAATGCAACGTTCACCAATTCCGTCGTAAGGACATCGACATATCAAATTTTTTAAAGTTCTATATATATCATTCGAATCAAGAACATTTAATACATTGCACTGGCCTCTGCTAGAGACATCTGTTGTCTGTAATTCTTCGTTAAATTTAGTAGTTCATCAAATAATTATTGATTGACAAACTATGGTATTAAAATGCTTCATCTATATATGTCTTTAATTTTGTATCTAAGACTAATTTTCGCAAATATAGTTTAGAATTGTCCCATAATAATTTTTTGCGTGTTATGGAGATGTACCCGATATTCACGCTTTCTTCCTTCTTCAAACTTCATCTTTAAGCTTTATAAGGATCCATAGACTTCTACCCTGTATGAATCCGCCGCGGAATATGGTGTGCGTTGTATATGTTGCGGAAAAAACACGGCAGAAGATACGCCCAGTATGGCGCCGGCCAAAGCGTTTGATATCTCAAAAAAACTTTTGAAAATACGATTTTTTTCTAATATTTTACCTTATAATTCATATATACTAATATATAAAAGGTAAAGTTTGTGAGTTTGTCAGTTTGGATGTAGGAGGTAATCTCCGAAACTACTCATAAAATTTCAAAAATTCTTTCACCAATATTCAGAATGAACTTTCAGGGTGGTTAAAGGCTTTATATTATCTAGTTAAAATAAAAGGGCTTTTCTTGGTGATCTCTTTTTACAATTAAAGGGTCGAGCAAATGCTCTGCCTTTACAGTAAGAGATAAATGAATGCTTTCTATAAAAAAGTTGTAGAACTCATAAGGCCTGCAGAAAAGTTTGCGACGCAATACATCTACATGTTAAGGTTAATTCAAAAATTGATGAAATATGAATAAAATATATATTTAAAATTAATTTTAATCTGTCAGGGGTAATTTAAGGCGGCAATGTTAAATACTTATCAAAATAAATTTATTTATCGTCAAGAAAATTTTATGTAGATAAAAATTGCCTTATATACAACATTGTAGTAGTTTAGATTATATAGACTTTTCACTGATACTCTTATAGTCTCAAACTGAATTCCACGCGGGCGAAGCTGCGGGCACAGCTAGTTATAAAAATTATGGTGTACAATAAGAAAAATAGAATGGTTTATTTACTACACACTCTATTTGATTTAATTCTGGGATTTGAAACATTGAATCTAATTATCTCAGAATGCCATTTTTGACACGTCACATCTCTATGTGAACACTACGACACAGGGGTACAGTATGTACTTTACGTATTGTCAATGACAATGCTTGCCTGATTGATAATAATTACTGTTTCAGTTTCAGTTACATGACCAAAATTGGACACAGATAGAGATATGAGCTGATTATTGTTTGAGCAATGCCGTGTTTGCCGTGCGCTTGGTCCGTAACTAAGGCACGTTCGTATCACACATCCTCCGGAGGGTACCTTCTCTCTCTGTGGCTGATTGTAACTGGGATCGATTATAATTGGGTTTGGTAAGTCACCGGCAAAGCTGCAGCGGGTAACAAAGCAGTGCGGCGCTGGCATTCCGTTTTCCTTTGTATTTTAACGAGATGCTAAAAATAATTAATGCACTGTCCGAATTCCTTGTAATACGTCATAACACTATGGAAACATCGAGGGCGGTCTATAACAATCAAAGGTGAACTAAGACTTTCAGGAAATATCTACAAACGTCCAGAAACGGCTGTAGCAACCGAGAAGCAAAGAGGACCTTCTTTTGAATACTAGAATAATTTGGAAAGAATGAAAATATCAGCATTTTCGGATATAAATACGGCGCCGGCCACCGCGCATGCCCGGTGTGGCTAGTCGTGAAAGAATCGTAACGATAAATAAAGCGAATAATCGAGCGAAGTACCTTATTGGCGAAAAAAATAAGCGATAAATACTGCGAGCGAGAACTGGATGGAATATTCTAATGAATGTCAAATATGTGTAACCCAGCGATAATAGCGTTTATCTTCCACATTTTTTTATTATCTACAAAGGATATATTCTGAAGAATTCTTATATCACCAATTCAACTCATTCATCACCATTACGTGGCTACGAGACTGCGATTTCTCTACACAGTGCAGAAAATCCTGCAGATGTGTATACCACGTGTTCTAGTCACTTTAGTTTATTCTTCTAGTAATGTTCTTGCTGCATCTTTTTCGAGGTCTTCCCCATAATCGTGTCCGTTGAGGCTGCTGATTCTGTGTGTACTTTGGAGAAGGCACGCATTGAACACGTCCAGCCCAGTGATGTCAAACGATCTTGAGTGTAGCTACGATACTGCATCGTCATACAAGACTTACACATCAAAGTTTTCCATTTTCTTCGTTGTCCATTTTCCTGCGTTTCTCCAAAAAACCTTCCGATTTACTACAACATAAATTGTCTTCTTATAAGAGTTTTTCGGGGTATATAGCAGACGTTTTGGATCTCATTGAAGAGTACATGCGCGATGGTGGACCCTGCAATACGATGACCCAGAAAGGTCATAAACTCATAATGGAATATCTCAGAAAATAAAAATATGGTAGTATAACCAAAACATTACTTAAATTGATGGAAAACATAAACTTTGTTATCTCTACAAGTATAGAGCATAGATTATGTTTACTTGATTACATACTTAAGTAGAAACAACATGGTAGATGTTTTCCATTCATTTTAATTGATAAACAATGTCTAAAATGCTAGTTCCAAATTTTGAACGACCGTAAATTGTCGTCAAAAAAATTATTTGCCGTAGATAAAGTATTTTAAAGTAAACGTATTGAAATATTCTCAGACGTATTGAATTTTCCTACTATAGTAGGAAAAACGGTAGGATGTATCTTGAGCACATCCCTTATGTTGGGTTGGCCCTCAGTCAGTCTGAAAGAGTTGATTTATTTAACTGAAATATTGGATAGTAACATTCCGATCAGAATATTTAACCAATTCTAATTGAAACGCAATCGCCTTTGCATGATCCTAACTCACATACCTCCAGCAGCGCTAGGGGAAATTAAACCACTTTAATCAATTATTTCTACCAACCGATCGATAAACAATTTGTTCAATCAAATACTATATAAATATTTGTTCAATCAAATACTAGACCAATTGATGTTCATTATTTAAATGTAACGTCCCTTTATGAACATATGGTAGAAAAGGGCGTGAGATCAGAATATGTTATAATTTTAAAACATATACCTACATAGGTTTTTTTAAAAGTATTTTAATCTCTATTTGTTGAAATGTACACAGATTTTGCGATTGAGTGTTCTTTCTAAAATGTATATATGTATAAAGGTGTTCTTTCACGTTTTTTTCTTTTGCAGTGATCATATTCGTATTGGGTTTATTTTGTTCTTATGTATTCAAAAGCGTTGTCTCCATTAATTATTTTATATCATAGCAGGATAAAAGCATGGTCTCTTATTCTTTGTCCTACGTTGTGTCGGATACTTGATAATTCAGTTTTTCTTCAAAAAACCCCTTCATCCTTGAATTTTCCATGTTCTACCCACTTAAAAAAATCTCTTAAAGCAGTCTTTTCTTTCCAATACAGATTACGTTTCGTCAACATTTTGAAGATGAAGACAGAATAGTTACGTTTTTAAGTGCTTCAAAGACTTTAATAAAACACTGGCGCTAGTGTATTATGAGTGAATTTGATGGGCACTACTTTGAAAGGGATATAATTAAAATTGACGAATAAATAACGAATGACGATAATGATAATGGTATTGAGATCTCTATATTTTATAATATTTATTTTTACTATGATTATCAGCGGCGACATCTATGTATACTAACGTTATCGGAATTACTTATTTTTGAGTATAGATAGTGATAGCATAGTTCCTTCTGAATGAGCAACAAAGTTATTATATAGCGCGCTTAGAATGTTTAACTACGAGGGCGTATTAAAAAGTAAGGTCTCCTATTTTTTTTTCATAGAAAATCAAATTTTTTCACAACCTTGTGTACATTGTTGGAAAGTTTGTTGAACGTTGTTGTTGTGGTGTGGTGTGTGTGGTGTGGTGGTTGTGGAACGTGGAAAGTTGAACATTTAACTATTTTTCTACAAAGTCGCCTTGACGATCAATCACTTTTTGCATCCTGGTAACCAGTTTTTTAACGCCAGCGTCGTACCACTTTCCCGCCGCGTCGCGAAGCCAACTGACGACTTCGACACTTCCTCTTCTGACTTGAATTTCTGTCCCCCGAGGTGTTTTTTGAGAGCGGGAAACAAGTGGTAGTCGCTGGGGGCAACGTCCGGGCTGTAAGGAGGGTAGTCGAAGACATCCCAGCTGAATTCATTGAGTAGGGTGGTCGTTCATCGGTGGGCTGCTTAGGGACCCAGCTGGCGGACACTTTGTGGTAATCGAGGACTTCTGATACAATATTCTGCACGGAGATGCAGCCACACTCTTCATTAAGACCTTTCCTTATCTCATGACAGGTTATTTTCCGGTTATTGCGCACTAACTCGTTGATTCGAGCCGCCATTGATTTCGGCAAACTCGGCCGCTCCGACCGCTGCTTATCGTGGACGTTTTCCCGACCCTCAGAAAACTTTCGGCACCTCTTTCGCAGGTTTTTTATATCCATACACTTCTCACCGTACACTTTCACTAACTGACGGTAAATATCTATCGGAGAAAACTTTTTTGCATTCAAAAATCGAATGACTGAGCGCAGTTTGCAATGTTTGCATTTATTAACTCCAATTGGCTTAGCTTTAGGCGTTACAGTAAGTCACCATAAATAACCATAAGAAACAATGATCTAGTAACAAAAGTACACGGAGATTAAATTCTAATTAGAATATTACCAGAGTAAGTTTTATATGTATTTACATAATATAAATCTAACCACAAATCTGAAAGGGAATTTTTTTTTATATACACATGCTTCTCTTTAAACACAACCATTGTCAAAGGAGCAAATCATATAAAAAAACAGATGCAAGAGACGGCAGCTGTCGAAATTTAAATTTAACCGGCTCTGGTTAGTAGACGCATCGAAGTAGGTACCAGGCAGGCGTTCAAATATATTTATGAAATATATAGATACTGGCGGGACTACCTTCAAACATTTGAAAGGAGACAGACAAAGAACACATATACAATTTAAAAAAATTTGATTAGATAGTAAAAGTTGCATTGTTTGAGGTGATCATTTTAGACAACTCATACAGGTAATAAGCACTGTGGTGATCCTTAAATAGAATACATGTCTCCTTTATTTAGAACTTCTTCTCTGTGAGATAATTTATCGTTAAGGATGTTTTGAGAAACATAAAAATTCCGCGTATTTATTTACCTTGTACAGTGGCCGTTAAACGCTGCTCCATCCAAATTTCTTTAAATAATTATAATCCGTTGTAACTTGTGTTTATTGGAGGATTTGAGGCTTTGTACTGCCGCGATGGAGGCAGCCTTATCCCAAGAAGTGCGCCCATGGTATGTTAGACTCAAAATTGAATGGAATATATCCGAGCGTCTTCTGTTGTTACACAGCAGGAAAAGTTATAATTGGTAATTCAACTCGGGAAACTTTGCGGCGGTGATTAGCGTAAGCAAAATCTCTTCCAGCCAGAATGGATGATGTGCAAGCTCGCTTATTACCGAGAATGTTCATCATTTTTGCCCAACATCATTTTGAATAACTCATTCTACATATTTCACGCGATCTTGTGAATATAGTAGACTTTAAAAAAATCTTCCAGAAGCTCGATATATTTTATTTATTTTTCGTCTACTATTATTAACCACTCAATTTTATATAATAATTCTATTTATTTAATCTGCATTTAGACACTTCAATTACTTCTTGAATATAATACCACTTTTCTGTTTCTTTACACTCTATGGTAGCTTGTGGTATTCCCTTAGTCCTTTGTAATATATTATATGAATATAATTATGTTTTGAGTATTTCTTTATATTTTTAACTCTAACTTCGTTTGAATTTTTTGTATCAATCATACATCACATGAATCTATGTTATCTTCTTCATTCTGTACCGTGTCAGGTCACCCTACCGTCGGCAATCGCTAGTGTAAAAATCTCTTTGTTCTGCGCTGCCTTTAGATAAGTGTAAATAATATTTTACCGCAAAGTTATTTTGCTATTATTGAAGAGTAAAGTAATTTTGTATTATTATTACAATATGAAAGAACGATAATTTATACAATTAACAAGATTACACTGAATTTTGTAATTAACAAATTAGTAGTTAAATAAGGTATATTGTTATAATTTTTTTATATAATGTTACCACAAAGTCAGTTTTCAGTTATTCGATAAGAAAGATTTTTTTAAAAATGTTTGATAATTTATGAAAGTAAAATCATATAACTACACCTTTAAAATAACAATCATATAAATATAAAGATAACAATCATTGGAAACATGAAATAAAAAAGGTTATTTTTTTCGCTTGTGTACGCTTAAATAAAATAAAATGCTTAAAAAGTAAATAATTGATTACTTTAAGCGTATGCAACATTAAATGGCATTCATATTCCTTACATTAGCAATACTTGAAAATGTAATGTCGTCGTCCAATACACATTTTTAATCGAATACTTTTAATAGAATATTCATCAGATCAGCATACTTGAAAATGTTACGTCGTCGAAAATTACGTCGAACTTAATTTATGTAATTGTGACGCACGAGCTTTTTTTATGAGGCTCCAATTCACTAATAATTTTCCGACCGGCGCAAAGTCGGCAACGTCATTTTAATAACAAGCGCCGCCAGCGGAGCCGAGCGACGATGATGCAAATAGAAAGGACGATTTGCTGCTCCAGCCGGGGAGTTAATTAACTGTGCATGTGAAAGGGACAGAGTGTAGGCAACACTGTCCATGTGGGTACTTTGAAAAAATTCTTGTAAGCCTACCTATCCATTGCATTAAAAATTGTCCTACGTGTTTTATATATTTTGAAATATATTTATACATTACTTATCTTAGCCGTGCGGCTTTGCACGCATAACTTTCAGTCATATTTTATCAATTGTATATTTTATCCTAAATAATTATATAGATATATGTCGTTGCGGACTTTTATACAGAACTTTTTGAATTCTAAAGCTTCTCTAAAAAATATTTAAATACATTTTACCGTTAAGGCAGCGTTCGTAAAAAAGGCACCGCTGGACCATTTTTTCGCCGACTTTTGTTTGGTAAATAAGTCACCATGAAAAGCCCTTTTATTTTAATGGAAAAATATATATATATAATATGTCCATCCTGAAAATCCATTTTAAATATCGGTGAAAAATTTTTTGAAATCATAGGCATGTGTATTTTAGAGATTACCTCCTGCAAACTTAGGTATGAACTTAACCCGTTTATATATTAGTATAAATGTAACTGAGCTTGTCCACATTACTTGGCAGGCAGATTCCTAATATTTTGATTTTTTTAAATTTTACAAGAACACATTTACTGATTCTTGACCCCAGAGTCAAGTATTGAGGCACTTTTGGGTACTCATATGAATGTTTAATGCAGCTTATTTAATGCAAGCGATCGTTGGGATTTGAAAAAAACATCTCCATGCTTTTTATTTTATTGACATACGCGTGTTCCAAATATGATCGCTCTTAGTACTGTGTTTGTTAAAAATATTTTGTCTATTTTGGTCGTTTTTTATAATTTAATTTTTATTTTCTTTTTTCCAAGTACCATTCTCCTCAAAACTCACTTTTAAGTTTTAACACATCTATTTCAGATTGATAAATGACCTGCATGTAAAATGTGGTATAAAATAATGCATCAGAGTTTTGAATTTTTTTTTGTATAGTCAAACTGATTTTGTATATTTAATGAATGGTAATTGTTTTGTCATATGAAAAACGTATCTCTGCCAAACGTCAGAGCGATTGTACATCAGAAAGTGGGTGGGGTGAAGCTCAAAAAAACATGTTAAATAGACTGAAAATGTGTTCGCCATTTTGTGTAAAGCGCTCACGAGGTGAAATTTTTAAGGTTATATAAACTGTACTTTTGTATTGTTATTATTGATTAATTAATGATATTGATATTCAAAATTTATATTTTTCTCTTTATATTATTAATAAATGGATTGATAACATAAATACACTCGAGGGAGAATGAACCTATCTTAAATTTTTCTTAAAAAATAATTTTTTGGCTTTAAGAAAATGTCGCGTAAATATTTTTAGACAAAGCTTTGTGAAGTTGAAGGTCCGACTTGTGCAAACTAGGGCTTTTAGGACTGCTGGTGAGTGGTACCGACTTCACTATTTCAATATTTGACTTGAAGTAGTTCAGGGGAGGACTTGGAAAAGATACCGGAATAAATGATATGTTGCACATGTGACTTATCCGACTAATCCGGAATATATATTTTATTTACTCCATATTTTTAATATTAAAATATTTTTAATAGGTATATTGAAAGGAGTATACATAATATATTTATTTGTATTCACATCACGCCGTTTCTCTGTGGGGGCAGGCAGTATGGCTAACAGGGCCATCCATCTGATCTGTATCTGATTAATCTATTCTAGCCACGTCTTCCGCGGTCGTCCTCTCTTTTTGGTGCCGTCAACACTTTGCGTCATATATTTTTTTGACCATTTTTAACTCATTCATTCGCTCAACATGCCCAAACCATCTAGTGACCCATTTTTAATTTTTTTCACAATAATAAGATCAGCTTTACATTATTTTCTACCGTCTTCATTCTTTACTCTATCATTAGTGTATTTACCACACAAACGTCTAAGTAATATCATCTCTATCGCATTCAGTCTATTTTCGTTCCTCTTATGTCAGCCCAGGCTTCGCAATCCGCACATCATTGTTGTACCAGAATACCACTCTGTACCGCTAGTCTTGCCCCGGCATACATATTTCTATTAGAAATTATTGCATTCATAGCATCTAATATCTTAGCCTTCCCTCTTCTATCGAATATACTTCCCAAAAACAAAAACTCATCTACTTGCTGCGAACATTCATTGCCTTCTCGTATTTCACACGCGGTCTTACTTTTCCTCCCTCTCGAATACCATAATATTAACTCGTATTACGCGAATATAGTAAATGTTGTGTATTTTTTATAAACGTTAATATTTTTCTGTACCAGAACATTATGATACTCAAATTATAATTTTGTGGTACGCTACAACGGTACGGTACAACAGAACGCCAAAATCTTCAAGGCACACGATGGTGCCAGGTCTTACGCGGACGATCTTATTTCCTGATGCCTCGTTAACACTCACCTCACATATTATTTTCTTTACCCATACCCTGTTCGCTTTACATACGAGTAGCTTGTTGGGCTTGAGGTAAGGACTCTCGCCTCGTGATCCAAAGATCGCGGGTTCGAATCTCACTCCAGACCAGCAAGTTAGTTCTATTTTCATAGCACAAGCCTTTAGCTTAGTTTGAAAATAGTAAGAATCTTGATGTGACACGTATTCCATGTTCGCATCTTTATTTAAAAAAAAAATTGTTAAAAGTATTTTAACTAAAAGAAATAAAGTCATGTGTTAAGGTACTGTTCTAGTTATTTGTTTTTATTTTATTATGTATTTTCATTACATGAACGGGCCACGGGGCTAAATTTTGTGGCGAAAGACATCACCAAATTATTTTATTTTTATTTTTTGTATTTTGTATAATTTATTTTACCTTTTTGTAGGTTTTACGCAAACTTTTTATTTTTTTATTGTTTATTAACCAGTTTAAGTTAGTGCCTATTTGGTTGTAAATATGTTGATTTAATTAATTGAAAATACATTTTTGAATTTTAAATAACATGGAATTTAGAAGGGACTTAGAGATTAATTAAACTTATTTCAAAGACTTTTTAATGATTAATATTTTGAAAAATGTCTAATTTTTCTAAAATTTTGACATTTTTATAAAAAAAATGAAAAATGATAATTTAAAATAATTTGAATTATTTTAATATTTATGAAAAAATTTAAAAAGTGAAAAAAATATTGGTTTGAAAAGGTACACATTTAACTTCTTCGATAAATGCAAAATGACTTTATGATGACATTATTAAAATATATAAGAAAATTCTTTCTTTACACCACTAATTATTTTATGTTATATGCTGATGTAGGGACCAATGGCCCCAAAATAAGTTGGTATTTCAAAAAATTAGTGGTGTGTACAAAGTAGAATGTTTATGTTAATTACGTTATTTTAAAATTATAATAAATTTAATCAATATTAAGAAAATATGGGTATTGATTAAAAAATATCGAGACACCGGTTTTACTATTGGCTATTTTGGCAGCTCTTCTAGTATTGAAATTGAACGGAAAAAGTGTGCGATTTCAACGAGGAAGGGTTCTTACGCAGTAACCCACTTCAGGAAAACAATATTTATTAAATTTTCGATAGTCGGAGAGTTGTCTAGTTCAAATATGGCTCGACAACTTGAAAACTTCTGCCGAAGTGAAGTGATTGTTATATTTGCCCGCTTCTTCTTCTTATGGTGCCATGTCCTATCGGAGGTCGGCGATCATTCTGGCGATTACGAACATCTGAGTCGAGTTAAACTTATACTAGTCCCTCAAGTTACGCAGCTGTGAGGTGCAGCGTCTTCCTACTCTTTTTTTATCACTTATTTTTCTCTGGATGATGAGTTGGTTAAGACTTGATATTGGTCCTCTCTTAATATGTACGAGACACTCCAGATGTCTTATCTTGATAGTTTGCAATACTTCTCAGTCTTTTTCATCATTCAACACTCTATCCACCCAGGAAACTTTCAATATGCGACAATAGATCCACGTCTCAAAAGTCTCGACTTTGCGAATTAGTTCGTGATTAAGCGTCCATGCCTCCACCCATATAAGAGAATGGCAAAAATATAATACTAGACCAAACGCATTGTAAATAGCGGTCTCATTTTGAATAACGCACCTGTTGCCGTATATCATTTAATTATTATCATTTAATTTTAAATTACTTCAAGACTTCGTGTTCAAAAATTTTGAAACGCTTAACTCCATTTGTACACTGCAATTTGTTTTTTTTAATTTCGACTTTGTAATCTGTCTTGTGTTCAGCAGTCAGAATGGTGATGGTTTCTTGATAATTCGTTTCAAAATACATAATTCCAAATAGTTGATGAACCAATCTCAAGAATTTCCACATTTCTTCTTTGAACCTTTTTCCACGCGTAAGAAAACTTCGGACTAATAAGTCAATACATTTTTTAACGTTTTATCCTCTAACGGTGTCAGGTCATTAAAAAATAATGTACTCATTAACCGGCATGCAAGAATATATCAAGCCTGTATTGTCCCACTAGCACACATCGAAAATTATAAACATGCACGCGAACTCTAGGTGTGTTTTTAACGAGATAATTACTAAATGAATAGGTGATGTAGAAGGAATGGACGTTATAATTTATCACGAGACATTTAATCAGTAAGGAGAGTACTTAATCAAATTTATAATTAACTTCCTTAAATAACCACTTGAGTTTATATGTTTATGGAACCAATTTCGGAAACAAATATTTTTTTCATCGGGCTGTTTAAAACAGACGAAAAAATTATTTTTTTCTAAAATCGTCTGCATACATATGTAAACTAGAGTACTTACATAAACAAATTTAGCAAGTGTGAAAAATCGTGGGGTATAATAATAATTAATATCGACCCTTGCTTGTACCCTGAATCGCGCCCTCGTGACATGTCATACTCGGATGATAGAAGCCTTATTAGCGACTAGTCATCATCAGTATTGTTGTTGTAATTTTAGCCTAGTTTTAACGAGAATTACGTAATACCGAATGGATGGATACGCATACATCTGAAATTAAAATAGTTGATTAAAAACCTTCCATCCACTTCTTATATAATAAAACATATATTAATTTGTTAATAATTAATTTATTAATTTGTTAATAATTAAACATAATTAATTAACATTACTTATTTATTAATATTTTAACAACTATTACGCTTATATGTTACTCAAAAGATTAACAGATTTAATGCAATAAAAGGGTAATCGTATTAGTTGGAAATAAAGATTTTTTACTGTAATAGATGGAATGTTACATAATGTCAGAAGTTTTATTTTAAAATAAATGGTTATTGGTGATTCTCCCTGAAAATAAAATAATATTCCGGTTTAAAATCCTAGGGTAACTTTATTTGTCGATAGAAAAATGATTTATTTTTATAAATCCAAGTGAATCATCTTATTTGTTTACATCAAAACGGCATTTTCACAATATGAATTCGATGTGGTTACAAATAGACATTAATTAAAACTTACCGGTAAGGTATCTTATATAATGAATAATGAATAAATTTGAAACCGTTTAAATCCAAAAATCATGTATTCGAAGATAGCTCCGATGAATAACATCCGTAACTTGTCAGCCGCTCTGTTTAATTTCCATTAAAAAGGAACAATCCCTCCCCATGTCACGCCCCTGAATTGTTTGACAATTCTGTACAAGACACTGTATTTAAATTAAATTTAAATTATTGATAAAGGGGATTGTTTCTCTCGAAACTAAAATAGTCGGTAAAAAGCGAAATATCTTCAAATCAAATATCTCTTTGTTTGTCACTACTTTATTGAATAATTACCAACTAGTTTCGGCTTACAGCTGAGCATGTATTAGGGTTGAATATGTACGAATTATTTACTGTATTTAATTAGTATATATTCAATCAACGGCTCAGCTGTGAGCCGAAACTAGATGATAAATCAGGAAGTGTTGTCAAAAAAAGTGATATTTTATTTAAAGATATTATGTCTCACCACTAGTGTTTGCTTCGTGTGAAAGTTTAAAAAGCTAAATATTTTTGTAGAACTGAGATAAATTAGACTATTAAAATGATAAAATTAATTTTTCATATTCGATTGATTAAGTATAATGTTCATTTTCCAATTCTTTAAGTCATAGCGTCCTACAGGGTGTCGTCATTATCATCAAGTATAACGATGGTCTATACGCCGTTGAAGTGCTATCAAGGGAACGGTTAGTTTATTCGCTAAGCTATCAAGCGGAATGGCACCCCGTAGGGTTTAAAGCGCAAGTCATTTGCAGAAACACCGTTATGGCAGACAAAGCTTTAAAAGCCGGATGCAGAATTGGCAATAAAGTATTCAGTGTATTCAACACAGATGGGTTAGCTCTATCACTACCGAATTAATCGTGACGTATTATTTCTCGTTCATTTGCAAAATTATGGAAATTACAATTCTACCTCGAATGTGCACAAAAGCATTTATTGATACATATTTTGTGTATGTAGAAATGAAATCCTCGTTTGTTAGTATTTTTGACGGATTTGGTGTTAACTTTTATGAGATTATTTTTGATAATTAGGTAAAAACATAAACTATGATATCTTAAAATGAGTTTTTTTATATTTTTATATTTAACTTCTCAAGTTTCCATGCTCTCATCGACAGAATATGAAGTACTAAGCCGGCGCCGCACTGTGCGGATCTTCCGCCGCGTCTTTTCCATCGCGTAAAATCGTCAAAATAATGGGTCGACCGATGCGGACGATACGAGATTCACAGACAATTTTATAACACATATGTGTACCTTTATTTTAAATTAGGAAACGTATATAAATATTAAATACATTATTTTTGTTAGTGAGTAGTAGATGATATTTTATGTGAATTATATTTCTACACATAAAATATTATCTGCATTTATTTTAAAACAATCTGTACTTTTCGCTACTTTACACGATTTCGCAATTTTGTTTTTTAAAGCTAGTAATGGAAACATGTACAATACTTGATGCAAATCTAGCGCATTCATAAAATAGATTTTATACATAGAAGCAGATAAATAATAATCTATTATGTTATTCATCTGCGATGCC
Organism: Agrypnia vestita; assembly: GCA_016648135.1. Classification (NCBI taxonomy): domain Eukaryota; kingdom Metazoa; phylum Arthropoda; class Insecta; order Trichoptera; family Phryganeidae; genus Agrypnia; species Agrypnia vestita. Next base: position 59,985 of record JADDOH010013262.1, on the reverse strand, counting down.
AAAAACTCAATGGATATATTTGTAACTAAAATGTATAACGACCATAATAACAACCTTTAATAAAATATGATTTTCCTAATATTCGTTGAGTTTTGATTTATGATAAATATCACGAGAAAAAATTGTACTGCTTGTTTGATGTATTGATTTATTGACATCCATTACATTCAATTCAAGTAGTATTTACAGGCGTGACTGAGAGTTTGATTAAAATTTTTATTTAAAATAAAGTGCAAAAATAAAATGCCGACAGATACCTAAATAAAATAGAAAGATCAAAATGACCTAAATAATATAACTTAATATTAATATCAATCATATCATTAAATGTCATGGACCTGTTTGTTTGGTTTAATTATATTGTAACGTGAAAACAGAATTCGGAGAAATTTACGCACGATTGAATGTCACTATGGAACGAAATTATCAAAACCTCAAGGACCTTCCACTTCATTCTGGAACATACTATCATACTCTGGAATCAGCTACAACATTCGATGAACGTCTAGAATAATTACGAAATGATGGGAACAAACCACATACATCTGTGACAAACTTTCGGAAATACAACATGTTTGCTATAAAAGCGATGACGTGTCTCGGCCATAATTTAGTTTTATTTTGTCGTCTTTACTACTGTGAGATTAACGATAAGTCGAGATGATCAGCGTTACCAACGCGTTTGCGATGCCACTGATTCGCATATTTATAAAGCGAAATACAAACGTTTGATATTTCAACAGAAATTTCTCGAAAGTGTTACCCAGCGATAATAAAATATTTATAGACGGGTAACAAATTACGAAAGAGTGTGATTTAAATAAAAATGTATTAATTTAATTTGTATTATGTGACCTTGCCCATTTAAGAATTTATTAATCACTAATTAATTTTCAGTATTTTCATTTGTCTCTCAAACCCACGACCCATGACAAAATGTTCAGCATAGTTGAAGATAATAAAATAAAAATGTGGATGATCGACCCATAACACATAAGTTTAAATGCTAAATATAAAACACCAAAAAACATTCACTCGTCAACTAAACAGTGGTAGTTTTGTAAAATAATTATTTATTACAACATATATTCTTCTTAAAAATATATATAAAAAAATGATCTCGCCTACCTACGAGCTTAGTATAACGGTTTGAAAAAGTAAAATCTAAATATTTAAACAAAAGAAGGTCTCAAATTTTAAAAATTATGTGTGACAATATTTAAAAATGATGATAAAATTTTTAAATATAAAAAAAAACTAACCCAAAATTGATGCCCAATTTAGCGGCCCTCGAAGCCCGTGGACAAGATACTGGCTTCTCATACAGAGTGTTCCGGGTTGAATCCCCGGGTAGGTCACAATTAATCAATGATTTACTCAAAATCTGGGTGTTTTTTGATGTGTTTGGCTTCTGCATTCCTTCTTTGATGGGATAAGTAACAGGAAAAGAAAAAATGTAAATTAATGTTGTTATACTCGTAAACATATATTGTAGCATGATTTTGTTTCTTTTGATAAAATATTTAAAAAAATAAATTTTTGCAGTTTCTAAAATAGTCAATATTTATGAGTTAATATTTCTTACAGTTTAAGAATCGCCTTGTGATTGGGATTGTCTGTCTCTCTTTCTCGTAGCTCTTTCAGGAATGTCTTTTTCATAATCATAAATCTCCAGCTCCGCGTCATTATTTCACGGGATCGGATTAATCTAGAAAACGGATTTCCGAGTGCCAATCGCGATAAAAATCAAAATCGTTTGCACTTGCCGACTGCACCGCGCCCGACTGGCGGTGCATTTATTATGCAAACCGATAACATCAGTCACATCGCGGCGCCATGCAAAAGTGCGCCTTGGTTACACTCCCATATCCAATAGATCGATATCTTATAGAGGTAATGCTGAGTTATGTGATTCTATCGCAGCACGAATATTTGTTTGACGAAAAATTGAATAAAATTGTGGATTTTATTAATACTGTTCTGTTGAAATGTGTATTTGTCAAGTAAGTACGTACAATAAATAAATGAAATAAAAATAAAACCCAGCATTGAAATAAGCAAGGCACATATGCCTATGTTATTAGACATTACTTCATATTAAAATAACCTTCCAGCATTTTTTTTTTGGATCATTATTTTTGAACAGCTTCTATTTCTTTATCATTCTTTTTTCGCTTATACGTACCACATGGTCAAACCATCACAGTGATCCTTTCTTTATTATATCTATTACTCTACAGCCAGCATAACATTCGCTTCTAATTTGTTCATTCTCTACTGGATAGTACAAAGATTTTCCATACGTACGTCTAGGTGATCGCATTTTAACCACATTCAGTCTACTTTTGTACTTTTTTTCCAATTCCACATACATTGTTGACACATACAGAGTTGGTATTGAAACTCCATTATATACAGCTAGTTTCTTTGACAGATTGTTACTGGCCATAATTGGGAGTTATCGTATTCATAAACACTATACTATTTCTACATTATTTAAATTTTAATTAATTACAAAAACAGTTATGTATTTTCAAATTCCACGTCCACCCTCAAAAACTGTCTCAAAAAAGGCTTTGTGTATATGTAACTGAAGAAATAACATGCCAGATCGCTGACCGTGGTTCGCGTCTTTGCTAAGCCTTAGTATTTATTTATAGCATATTTTTGGCGGTCTATGAAGAGGCGGCCGAAGCAGCATGCGTTAATCGGCCGGTTAAGGTTTGGTGGTTTGGGATTCAAGCCCCATTTCCGGCCTTTTTTTTAGCCATGAATTCGAACGAAATTACAGAAGTTACATAAAGTAATGGGAACAGACAGACGGACGGACGGACGGACGGACAAACAACGAAATAATTATGTTTGATCGTTTATTTTTGACGGGTCGCGGATAAACGATGGTGGCAACATTGATAGCGTTCCGCGCAGGCATTTGCGCGGCCGAGATTCGCGCCATACTTCCAGGTGTGTAATTTTTTTTAGCCGTAAAATCGAATCAAATTACGGACGTTACGCATACATGGCCAGACAGATAGACAACGAAATCATAATGTTTGATTTATTTACATGAAAAAAAGGGAAGACGCGATAATTTCGTTTCGATGACGTAAATAAAAATATGAATTAAATATATAAAGTAATGCCTAGTTTATTTTTGAAAATGGAAAAATATTTTGTCAAAATTTATTCATAGGTACGTAATCTTTAGTAAAAGTTCAGAATTATTAATGTCATGATTCGTCATTAATGTTATCATATATTTCTTACTAATTTTATTTCCTCTTTCCATGGCAAAAGATATGGGAAATACGGATGTTTATTGTGTTACGGTATGATAGAAACAAAATAAACTGCAGATAATCGAAGATTTTTCAATACACTGAACATTTTAAAATAAATTGGAAACACATAAAAACCAGTAGAACATACGAAAACATATCAGAAGATTATTTAAAAATGTTTTCTTGTGTAACAGCAATGCGTGCGGAGAGTCTGCTTTGATAAAAGCGATAGAAGCGAAGTCATAGATAATCGAGCGGATGAACCGTGTGAATATAGCCAGCTAGCGAATAAAGTACCAGAGTAACTACCAATTTATTATGAAATAGTGCTCCAATTAAATGTATAACCAGTAACTTTTAAATAAATAAACTTGTCGCCATTAACATTAAATAAAAATTTCATTTGGATCCCATCCATCGTCGCAAACCCATGACAGTATGGTGTATATTGACATTTTTGTTGATGTAGTAGTGATCCGAAACAAATATTGACAGAAGTTAATTTTCGAAAATATTTTCTCACTATTTTTGTTGCAAGCATTTTTGAAATCTGAGTTATATAATGTCGTTCAAAAATGTTTATTGTGTTCCATACTAAAAGTAATATGAACATGAATTGACTTTTACAGTCTAACAATTCCATTGTATTATATTTCACGCAAGAAGCAATAAATATTTCAATGGAATTCACATGTTGGACCAATTTGTGAGGTATTTATTATTTGTGTAGAGAAAAGAAAAGCAATCGGCGATTACTTATTGTTGTTCGTTCCATGGTTGATTAATGACTGACGTCACGAGGGATATGATTTATACCTGACTAATTACATGAGAAGGCCAGCTCCACAAAAGATAAATAAACCATATTTGAAACAAATAAGGTGCTGAATCAATCATAATATTCCAGATACCAGAAAAAATATTTTTTTATTTTACCCTAGATCTTTAGTAGTGACGCATACGAGTGTATTAGACGTCTAATCATCACCTTATATTTTGCAGGTAAAAACATATTTATTTTATATTTATGAATAATATTTTTAATAATATTATTCATAAATATTATTCATAAATAATTATGAATAATATTTTTAGATATCTTGTTTTACTGTCTCGGTGCAAGGTTTTTATCTATACCATTTGATGGATGTTATGAAAGTTATTATGTGTAATTAAGGCGATCATCTAGCAAAAGCAAGAAAAATTCAACGCTTTTTCTTATAGCTCCTCTTGCATTTTGAATCATTTTTTGTATGAAAAGTGTTCGTAGGTAGGTTTATTTAAAAGTTGCCCACACAATGAGGTAATGTGCAACATTTTAAAGAACTGACCAATCAGACTGATTGACAGAAGATGGCTTTTCTCCTTTCTCTAAGTTTAGTAGTAAATAGAGTAATATGACATACAATTACTAAAAAAAAAGAAAATAATAATTTTGTGTATAAAAAACTGTGAAATTATAACTGAATATCGTGTAATTTTGTGTAGTGACTAGGTTTTTGCCATAGTTGACTTATGTATCCATAGTATTCCGCATTCTATTTAAGAAATGAACTTTATTGGGAATCACTTATTTAAAGTCCTTGTTTTTTCTTAGTTTTTATTGTCTCACAACAATTTTACAGAATCGTGCTGATTTTATCAGTGGCAGCACCCACATGGTGCGTCCCTTTAAAACCCATTCACTCTCTCTATCTACCGTCTCTTTCATTCGCTGCGACAGACGTTCATCTAAATACATTACACTATCATCCAGATCTGTTCTCATCACATCAGCGATTTTCAAACGCAGAATTACGTCCAACACCTTCGAGTGATTTTCGGTATTGTTAATGTGTGAGAAATTATTTGACACATTAATGGCGTGCTTCTGAATGCCGGTGACGTAATATTACTAGAATGTGGCTTTATTATAGGTCTATAACATATTTTGATAAAATGCCTGGAATATCTGAAACATCGGGTACGATGAAAACCGACCAACTTATTGAGGGGTGTAAAATCATACCCGGCACTAGCAAATGACAGAAATGCAGGATAAAATGGTATAAAATGACTTGTTATAAGAAAATTTTGTAATAAATTACTGCTCTAAAAATTATGTTTGAAGAGTTTTATTAAAATCCAATCAATTTCATCATCACAAATACTTTTATTTTAATTATCTTTTGTTTGTCTAATGAACTATTCCACCGCTTTCTCGATTTGTGTTTTACGAGCTGTAGTTCTCATATCAGTTTCTCTCAGAAAAACACCGAAATTTAAAATAACTCTTTCACTTAGCTCCACATATCTATCTACAATAGAATATCAAAAGAAATTACAAATAAAACCATATATCAACTCGGATAACAAATTAATGACAGAAAGGCTAGTAGGATTCGGTAAACAGCAATTCATAGTTATTATTATACACGTACCTACACTATAACATTACATAATAGCAATCAAAATTTTTATCTGATGAATAATATTTAAAACTAGCTTACCCACGCGTAGATTTTTAGTTACTTGTAGTCATATTTTATTAATTTGTGAATTTAACATATAGTTATATGTTGTTGCAGACTTATATAAACTTTTGAGTTTTACAACTTCTTTAAAGAAATTATTTAAATATCTCTTACCGTTAAAGCCATGTATTCACTAGGGGACAAATTGCGAAACATTCCGCGCGGCAAGTCGCATCAACATCTACGCTTATGTTTCGGGGACAATGACGCGGACATTTGACGTGTACACACCGGGACTCACATATCACTTGTCGCAGAAATGTCACTCGATGAGGTTACGATATTATGATGACAGCTGCGCATCTATTCACACTTGTCGCCCGATGAGGTTAAGATGACAGCTGCATATCTATTTATTTTAACGAGTTTATCGAAACGTAAGAGGAGAAAAAGGTGGTGGGTGCGAAATTATTTACTGCAAAGAGTAAGAAGGATGGATATTCTATGCGATCTTCGAATATCTGACGGATTTTCGTCAATTTCACTCGAATGAAAACAACTGGTTTGACAATTTATTACAAATAATCGGGCCTTCCACAGCCAAGCAAGACAATATTAAGGAACGCTGTTGGCCCTCACATCATTTTATTTTTATATTCACGGTTTGAAGTGTCCCACAAAATTGTACGGCGATGAGTTGGAGAATAATTTCGTTTCCCCAGATTAATGTCAGTTGACAGATACAGCGCATGCGCATTCACTTGTAAACATACCACGTGATACTGACGCGCAGCCCGATGTCCCTGTGAGCTCGCTCGAGTACTGTGCGCATGGCAACGTTTCCGTGGCACGTAGAAATGCCCCGCTATGTTGTGCGCGACGTCGCGGAACAGTGCGCGACGTTGCAACGTCACGTAGACTCTATGCCGCGCGTTATGTTGAGAGATAATTTGTCCCCTAGTGAATACATGGCTTAAGGCAGTTTTCGTAAAAAACGCATCGCTCGAACATTTTTTCGTTGACTTTAGTTGTAAAATAAGTCACCATGAAAGGCCCCTTTATTTTAAAACTGGATTATTTTCTCTATTATTTGAACAGCCTTTGTCCACTCTGAAAGTCCATTCTAAATATTGGTGAAAGAGTTTTTGAAATCTGATTAGTTGTTTTGGATACGTAGTAGGAGATTACCTTCCACATCCTAACTTAGAAACTTTACCTCTTTATATATTGGTATAGATAAGTATTAATATTTATTTAAAAGCTGGTAGTTATTAGTATGTTTCGCAAAAAACTACATATTTCTTCTTACAAAATGTTCAATTATTAAATCAAATCCAATATTTTCGTCACAGTCATAGAAATATGAGCATTTGACAGATGTCTTGACGTTTTTTTTATCTTTCGGTGTTGCGGTAACAATTGTCAAATAAAAACCTTGTTATTTTCAGAATAAGGCCGTTAGACTCAATTTATCAAAAAATTATCATAATATGATTCGCCATTTGCTGGTGTTTCCCATGTCAATCAAATATTGAAAATACCCTTAGTATATTATTTTTAAAATATTAAAGATGACAGTTCTTGAACTGTGATGGTTAAATTATACTTAAACCCTCTTAATTATTTCTAGAAGCATCTAACCACAGTGTGAGGGGTACTGTGTTGCGCCACTGTGCAGTAATAACAAAACTCACGTGACATTCTGCTGAAATGTAATTACAGGACACGAATGGCATAACACGTGGACTGCAAAGAGTACCAGGGTCGTTACTTGGGGGCGGGGTGGGGGCTAATATCAGCGTTGCGAGGAAACCTGATGTAAAAGACATGGAATTAGCGATAATATTGCTGACTATGTGGGTCATGATAATTTTCAATTTGTCGCATTATATATAATACGAGTATTTAAAAGAAATGCCAAACGTAAATCCTTTAATTGTTTTCATGAAGAAAAATTCTACAATATCGATTTTTAAAACTTTTCATTACAATACTCTTTTTAAATGCTGTTATTTCTTTTTAATGCTTCTCATGATTTTTTTTACTTCCTTTCTTTTAACTCGTGGCGTTTGCTTGCTTTTTTTCTTGACGAAAAAACTTTGAATCGATTTTTAACCCTTTTACCGTGATCCAATCGAGCTGAAACTTTGCAGGCAGACTCGTGGCAGCGATCAAAAAGATCTATCAAATTTTCGTTAAAAAAATAATGATTATAGTATAATTTTGGATTTTTAGAAATTTTAATGGTTTTTTCAAATAAGAATCATTACAAAAGTTTGATTACTACCAATGACGCCGGTGGCCCGATAACGTCACGGAATATTTAAAATTTGAATTACTCCGTCGGTAGGTATAATAGGTACTTCACTACGAATTTCGAAAATTTATGACAATTGGTTCACAAATGGCAGCACACTTCGGTTTTTTGGGAAGAAATCAAATAATAAAGAGATATTTTGAGAGATTTTTGACATAGATATTTGTCTATACATGTTTCATTTTCAGTCAATCAATTATTACATGATGGTAAACTTAATTTACAAAGAAAGGGAGTAAAATAAAAACTTGGTTTTTATGGGTTAGATTTTAAAAAAATATTAACTATCCATTCTAGATAGTTTTATTATGTAACCCTTATAGATACACCCTTGTGCGACCGACAAAATTTTTGCTATATAACTCTTTAGGACCCCGCGCAAAGCACCGGTATGTCCTCGCTCTCCATGGCCGCTCCCCTCCTCCTCCGGTATGAATGTTTATTTAATTAAATTCCATGCACAACCATTTTTTGCAACGTTACTCTTAAGGACCCTGCAGAAAACGAAGACGCCCCCTCATTCCATCTAGTCATCTTCTTCCCCCTATGCTTTTATGTAACGTAGTTATACTTAAGATTAAAAAACTAGAAACAATATAGCCATTCCTCCTCCAGCCGCTAACCACCTTTCACATATACCTACATAGGAATAAATTAACAAAGTGGCATCCGTTCTTATTTTAGCAAAATTAAATTTAAATGAATTATCTTGAAAATATTTAACAGATTACGACAATCAATAATTTCTCAGAATTACAAAAATCGCATAAAATTTTCACGTTATCATTTTCCGAAAATTAATCATTGATGAATTAAATTTCGGTTTGTTTATTTTAAATATCCGATACCGCCAAGGTTTGCAGAGAAAATTGAGAATTCTTACGGGGCATAATAATATTGTGGGAAGCCTCAATTGCCAAATGGAAATTTCCTCTCCGTGGTGTTTTCATTCGATTCCCGAACGGATACGGGGGTGACGATGATACCATACTGGGGAGATTACTTTTGTAAACCATCCCTGTATTCGTAATTCCAGCATATTTACCCATGGCCCATCTCTAAAATATGACAATCATTTTAAATACGCAATTTAAAAAGTTAGTCAAGTAAGTACATTAGTAACGTAGGCAAAATTTTTATCGAGCAAGTTATATTCCTTTATTTTTTTATTTTCATGACTTACATGCACGATTTTATTAGCGATAGTGGTGATTGAAACTCCTTGAAAAATAATGACTTCAAATTATTTTATATTTTAAGTAATTAACACGACTGTGTACATATGTATGCAGATGAAATCGCTTGTTCGGTTTTCAAAATGTACATATACAGGGTTATTTGTAAAACATTAATAACCTCGCAGGACCATATTCCTGCCTTGATTATAAGTCAAAAATGTTCAAGCTATTATGACCTAATATCAATAGTTATGGAGATATGTGACATCAAAGTTTGCATTTTTTTTCCAATATTTCTGACTTAGTTTTCGTAAAACGTTGGACTATCAACGGACTTATTTTTCATATTTTATATAAGTTACTGTAATGATAGTACAACGTTTTACAAAAAATAAGTCAGAAATATTAAAAAAAAATACAAACTTTGATGTCGCATATCTCCTTATCTATTGATATTATATCATAATAGCTTGAACATTTTCGACTCATAATCAGGGCAGAAATATAATCCTGCGAGGTTATTAATGTTTTACAAATAACCCTGTATATTAGATATATATTGATAGTAAAATATATAAACTCTAATATATATTGACATGTGTGAGTGAAGTATATTGCTCTCAAAATTCCGTAAAAAATCAATGTAGATTTTCTCATTAGCGACATCTGTGGGGATTTAGGGGAATGAAAATGGCTTTGTACAGGCCGCATGGAAAGGCGCTTACAACTCATATATGAAAGCTTTCCACGCAATTTGAACATATATACAACTTCCAAAAAAATGAATAAGCATGGTATATTCTATCATGGGTGGAAATGGCGAATGTTACAATTGTGTAAAGTGATCACTTAAGCCAACCATAAAAAGATAGGTCATAAGTCCTTTGTACACCCAAATGACTTCTATACCTACTTTCCCATAATTAATACAGTTTCGTCTCTGTGAGATATCTATAATATACATTAATTGAGTCTCTTAAGTTTGTATAACGGCTCATATCATTATTCCATTCCAAGGTCACCATCCAAGGTTTGGTGAGGATAAAACGGAGAAGGGGAAATGTAAATTCCTTCAAGTTCCATATTAGCACAAGTTCCAAACACTGAGGATTGAGAAGGATGTGCTTGATGACTTCTTACCATTTTTCTGTGTAGTCCGCAATTCGGACAGCCGATCCCATAGTTACAAGTCTTTCCTGGAATGGCCTTCTAGCTTTTCAGTCACCAGCATCTCCAGATGATTTGTATATTTAATTAAATTAGTACTAGCTGGCTTCGCCGGGACCCTGATAAGATAAGAATAGGATTGCATAGATGCTTTTTTCTGTTGGTTTCGACACCTGTGATTGGATTGTTTTACTGGACCGTCTTCGCCTTGCCAAAGTATCAACAGATATTTTAGCGCAACGTAGCTACGTAATTTTTTAGCAATAGCTTGGTGTGTATTGCTTCGGCGTTAAATGCTGATATATCGCTTGTGCATTCATTATCGACGACATTGTTATTCTATCTGGAACATATAGACTTACCGACACACCCCGCTACTCAGTTAAGAACTTATAGATCTTTTCGAAAACTTCTAAAAATTTCTCCTTCTAGAACTTTCTAGAGCATTCTGAAACCTTCTCTAAATCTTCTGGAACTTTCGGGAATTTTCTAGAACGTTCTCCTTCCAGAACATTCAAGAATTTAATCGAATGTTCTGAAACCTTCTAGAGTCACCAACACACTCTGCCACTTATTTTGGAATCTTATAGAACTTTTCGGAATCTTCTAAAACCTTCTCCTTCCAGAACATTCTAGAGCTTTATTGAACGTTCTGGAACATTCTTGACTCACAAACACACTCCGCCGCACTGTTTGGATTGTCATAGAATTTTCGGGAATATTCTGGAACCTTCTAGACTCCCCGAACCTCTCCGCTTATTTGGAACCTATTATAGAATACTCAGGAATTTTCTAGAACGTTATCCTTCCAGAATATTCTAGAACTTTTTAGAAAGCTCTGGAACATTCTTGAATCACCAACACACTCCGCTACTCAGTTTTGAACCTCATAGAAGTTTCGGGAATATTCTGTAGCGTTCTCCTTCCAGAACTTTCTAGAGCTTTATCGAACGTTCTGGAACCTTTTTGACTCACAGACACACTCCACCTCACTGTTTAAATCGTTATAAAACTTTCGGGAACCTTCTAGAACGTTACCTTTCCAGAACTTTCTAGAATCTTGTCTAAAGTTCTGAAATCTTCTAGACTCACCAACACACTCCGCACACTCAGTTTGGAACCAAATTGAACACTCGGAAATCTTCTAGAACATTCTCCTTGCAGAACTTTCTAGACCTGTATCAAACGATATGGAACCTTCTTAATTCACTGATACACTCCACCACTCCTTTTTCAACCTTATAGAACTTTCTGGAATCTTCTAGAACGTTCACCTTCAGAACTTTCAAGAGATTTATCAAACGTTTTGGAACCTTCGAAACATACCGACACACTCCGCTACTCAGTTTGGAACATTATAGAATTTTCGGGTATTTTATAGAACGTTCTTCTTTCAAGACTTTCTAGAGAAAGTTTTTTCGGAACCTTCTTAACTCACCTACACAGTCGGGGCGCCCATTTCGAAACAATATGAAACATAACGGAACAATGTGCTAAAAAGCACATTTTCATCACCCACTCCCACCCACCCTCAGCCAACCCCACTAAACTCGCATCGTTTTGATGTGACACCAAAGGCTATCTACCACCATAAACACCGTTGGGTGGTTGTGGCTGGTTGTGAAGAAAACTTGGAGGGTATTTTATTAGAAGTGCTTTTAAAAATAAACATTTTGTATTTTCTCTTTAACAGTTCGGAATATGACATGCTGGTTGTACATTACTGCCTAATGGAGTAAATGTACTCGCGATCACTATCATTTAAAACGCAGGTTATTTTCCACGTCAATTGATCTGATTCATAGTAATGTATTAAAACGTTTTGAAAAATATGTTTCAACAATGAATACTCTACGATACATTTAGTTCGTAGAATTCCTTGGAAAAAGCGCTTTAAATTTTTAAAACGTTTTTTGTGCGGTTAGCGAATTGATATTTTAAAGTAGGTATAAAATGTATACAAATATTATGGCAGATATTATTTAAACTAAGAAATCTCTGACCACACGGAATGTATGTCACCAGTGCCTAGAATCTTCTGTCCATTTTATAAGAGAGACTTCTAGACCTTTCCGTAAGCTATTGTTTGCATCTTTTTTTCTTCATTCTGATACTATTATAGATTACGATCAGAAGGATATGAAATGATTGAGTTTCATCATTTTTATCTAGTTATTAAAATATTTATCTTGGCTGCAGTGAGGAATGAAAGAACATTAAGGGGGCGCGTAAAAAACTTACTAGAGAAACTTACACTCAATTTATTCAATATAGGTTACAATGAAATAAACCATTACACTTAACAAACGTGAAGGATTCTTAAGGCTGGTCGATTGATCAGTACTTAAAATAATAGTTAAGCAAAAAGTATAGATTTTTACGTAAACGGCTGTATTGATTGGTGAAAAACGCAAAAATCTATGATTTTTTTCTTATAGGTAGACTAATGATAGAACAGTGATTGGGTACCCACCACTTTCCCAGGACCGTTTTATGAGCTAACGCTGACATATCGGTCCTTCTCATGCGTCGCCTAGTTGACAGTTTTTTACTCTAATAGCTATCTCCATGCTGGACCGTGTATAGGGCGGCCCAGCAGAGAGATGCAAGCAAAGCTCAATCACTGTCCCACTCTCGCAGAAATTAAATCTTTATTAGTATATTCAATTCAGTTACATGGTAGCAAAGATATATAAGGTACAAAGATTTATGCATACAGGTTACAAAGGACATGGATACAGTACAAGAGCAAGAGAGACAATACTAAGACTCACACATAGATTCAAGGCAGAGAGGGATTACAGCGGGAGAGGGACAGCGAGGGGTTAGGAAGTCATTTTGACACCACTCCCTATAGGGGATGAAGACGTCACAGTTACACAGAAAGATGGAGTTCAATCCAAAGGCGCCAAAGAACCACGGTCCTTCGCAAAATCTATCCTCGGAGCAGCTCCCAGCGGGTCACCCACTCCCTCACAAATTCCCGAAAGAGTGATAGAACTATCTAATGATAGAACAATAGAACAACCTGCTCTCAAAGTAAAACATGTTTTCCAGGCGTATTTCAATACAAAGAAACTCTTAAGCCGGCACCACACTACGCGGATTTTGCGGAGTATTAATATGCAGAATACATATTATAACGAAGGATTATTCTTTACGTTTATTTATTAGGACATTTCTTTTATTCATTTTTGTTCACCCAATTTTCAGAAAGCATAAAAAAACTGATTGTACCCTATTACCGCATGTCAGTTTATTTCGAGAAGGTATTATAAAATGATTCATTCAAATTCTTTCCAAAACTTTCTCAAACGTGAATACGATAAATTTTCTACTCATTAGCGAAATGTTCAAATATTCATATGCACAAGTAACGTCGTTATATGAAAACAGACAATCATCTGATTGAAGTCTTTGTTTCTTCAGGCGTAAGCAGTCGGCGGCGGGGTGGGCGGAGGGAGGGTTTACTTGAAATAATAATAACGATTTAGAGGCTTTACATGGTATTGTTGTCGTGTCAAAAGCTGATGGCATTATAATTGAATATGTGATACAAAACATGTCAGCTTTCTTACGCGTAATCAAATTTCATGTTAATTGATGTCACTGCTTATAGTTTAGGTAATGAATTAATGGCGTATATATAAAATTTTTGATTCGAAAACTATACTTCGTACGACACCATTATATAATATATATTTTTTAAATAAACACATATTATGGACCAAGCAAATAAAGGGGCATTGTGCATTTAATGTGAGCATTACTCATTTATTAATTAAGAAAGATCGCAAGTAATGGCTTGCGACCTGCATGAGTTGGCTTAAGTGATTACTTTTAACAATGTACGAGAAAAATTTCATGGATATTAAAAACATTTTTCTGTGTTTTATTTCAATTGAAGTTTTCCGCTTCTTATAAAAATTCTTTACTCAAAACACAATTTAAAATATTCTTAAAATATTTTTAGAATATTTTAAATTCTTTTTTAAATTAACTTTTTTTTAAATTGACTAATTTACATGCTGAAGGAACAGTAACGGAATATTTAAAAACAGAATTATATAAGGTTTTTAAAAAATACTTAAAAAGGTTTCTTCAATTGATTCAGCAACATTGTAGATTGACATTTTTTAAAATATTGATTGTATTATTTGTATAAATCTACTTATATTATTAGATTAATTACACCTAACACCTATATATATAGCAGCCTGACGGTGGAAAGGTATTTCCGAAATATGTAGGTGTAATTAATATAAGTAGATTTATACAAATAATTCAATCAAAATATTTTTTTTTTTAAGTTTCGTTGTATCCTACAATCTATTATTTATCCTTGTTTATAACAATGACATATCATTTATCATAATCCAGTTTTAACTATCTTCTCCCAGTTAACAGTGAGTGTAGGTACCTACTATTTTGTATAGAAATTAATTATTAATTTTTTAGCCTGGGAACATCATAAGTCCTCAGTCCATGTGTATTGGGGATTTTAGAAATTTTCATAGTACCCATGTAATAGGAAGATGCCAATTTACTCATCAAAAACAAAATTACTCGTTGCTTAAAATGTAGGTACCTAACAGATATATAATTTTCGGTAAGACAAACTGCTAAAAAGTCATTGATTTCTGAATTGCAGGTTTAAAAAAGAATTGAGGTTATAAAAATATCTAGTTTTTAAAAATTTGTTTATATACATATACTAAAAAATATGTTTATCCAGGATTTGGAGGATATATAGATTTACAGCTTATAAAGATCATTTATTATAAAATATAAAAAAATTAATCAAACATTAGGTTGTCAAGAAAATATTCGACGAGATTTAAGAGAAATTGTCACAATTTTCAATATTTCTAGTGTATATGGAAGCCTGGCGTAATTGTGAACACTTAAACGAGATCAAAACGAAAGTTAATAAAAAAGGTATTTATTACACAATATAATTTGGAATAACAACAATATTAACTGTGTTTTATTGTAAAATATAATTAGTTTATTAAATTTTAACAAAAAGCCAAACGCTTGTCATTAATTTACCCCAGAATAGGTAATTATGAAAAAATCAAATACCAAAATCTATTATATCATAATTTTATTTGGAAAAGATCAAAAACTGATTATTCTCCGTTAAGTGTTTCGAAAATTCTGACCTTAACAAAATATAAATATCTTAAAAATATTATATTATATACATAACTCAGACGCTCATTGACTCTGATTTTGAAATTTCAAATTGTTTTTAGAATATATAAAGAAGTATAATATTTACAGTCAAATACGATAATTGTAACATTTATCATTTATGTCTTTTGAATTTATGAAAAGAATTACCTACATTCATTAACAATAATATTTCTTAATATTCCACATTTGTAATATACAGGTATCATTACTAGCTGCGAAATTTGTGCATACTATTTCATGGGAA
The DNA here is from genome assembly GCA_016648135.1 of Agrypnia vestita. Classification (NCBI taxonomy): domain Eukaryota; kingdom Metazoa; phylum Arthropoda; class Insecta; order Trichoptera; family Phryganeidae; genus Agrypnia; species Agrypnia vestita. The sequence goes on along the minus strand of JADDOH010013262.1, from coordinate 44,146 downwards.
GGATCAAAGATGTTTCTGCATAGTCCCTTCAAATTTTATAAAGAATATAGATTTATAACAAATACATAACTTTAAAAAAATTGATGATGTGTGGGTGTTCTTACGGTGGTATTGGTGATTTTTGCACTGTGTAAAGTGATCATTCCTATAAAGACTTACAACCAATGTAAAAAGCTTCGAGTCTGTGAGACTTCCATAAATTATCTTAAATTAGAATTTCCTATATATTTTGTAGGTACTATGTGTACTACTATATTTGTATACAACTACGAGGTTGTGCATTAATATGTGCGATTCATGACGTGCATAGTTTTCCTAAAATAACTCGGTTAATCGCGATTTACAAAATGTTCGTCAACAAATATTCGCGCGGCTGCGCTTAGCGTGAAGCGTAGTCAAGCGAGAGAAACGATTCGATTTTGATTTAAACTCAAATTTGCCTGAAACAATTCTCGCCGCGTTATTGTTGACCGACGCGCTGTCCCTGGGGGCTTATTCTATTAACCGCTGACAACCGGCCTGGGAGCCAATATATTAGCTTCGGTTCTGGGTTGTCAATTAAAAGTACATTTTTACCCATCCCTGACGTCACCGCGCGGGGACCCCCAGACGCCCGCGTCCTTGTCAGGCTCGCGCTGAAAAGGGTTGAATATAAATTAATATTAATATTACGGGTTGACTCCGCTTTATTAGGGTTGAAATCGATGAGTGTAGGGCCCCATCGGAGTGCGTGATTTATTTAACGCTATCCCCTTTCTATGCTGAGCTGTAAATATCTTGTTCCTGTCATTTTTATGCATGTTTTATACGAAGATTAGATTGAACCATTTGTTTCATCCCTCATATTTTATTTTTTAAAGATAAATAGTCCTAGTGTGATATTAGAGTATAATATGAATACTTTTTATGGCACACACTATACATAATATACACTGAGTAATTTTTTATTTATTTTCAATGTTCATTAAGTCCCATTTTATATTATACTAGCTCTAAACCATAAAAAATGACTGTATTTTAGTTTTATTTTTGTTTTAAATTTGACGGTTCCTAAAAAATAAGTATTTACTTGTTTATAGCCGATACCCATGAAATAGTAATGACAACTTATATCCAAATATTTGAACACTTCTTATTTTTCCCCGGCAGTCAATGGCGAAAAAGTGCATTCGTAGATGTAGATACAAGTGATTTAGAAGAATCGAAAACTGAATGTGATGTTTCTAATTCTGATGATGAAAGTGTAACACATTTGCAATATGTTGTCACTTAATTCAAAAATAATAAAAAATATACATAATCCAGATTTTCGAATTTGTTTGGACATTTTGGAATATTTTAAAATGGTTTTTAATGATTTGGAATACGAAAGTATACGCCGGAAAGATCGAGAGCTCGGGTTGTTATAAATACAAACGATGACAAAAACGTGTTTCACAGACGAGTAGAATATTCAAGGACGAATATAAAGTGTACCAGAGACACCCGGGACATTCTAGTATGGCAAATGAAAAGTGCGAATTAAGGAAGTGTGTTCCAGCTAAAGTTTGTGCCCAGTATCTGTGTGAATGTTTCATTTCGTCACCTGCCGTAGCGAACCCGTGACAACATCTTTAATTTTTGCAATAAAGCTTTTATATTGTAGTATTTATTCAATTATTATTCCTTAAATTTCTAGCTTAGAAAAAATGGGCGCCACGGTCGGAGTCTTAAAATCGTACCATATTACATACATGGTAGTTAGTAAATACGTGAACAAAAATAGAGATATGTTACTGAAACTTTCTTTGTATTGTCCATTTTAGTTTTGACTCAAGTACTTGCCCCCTGTTTATCACGTGTTCAGCAATGGCATCCTTGATTATCGCTCGGTCGGCTAGATCTACATATCTTCTGTTAATAACCTTATTTTAATTTACCTTATAATTATTCCTGCTTTGTTATCATTTTTAAAATATAAAGCAGAAATAATTCAAAAAATGAATTAGGTGCGTATACTTATATAACGTGCGTTAAAAGTTAAACTTTTTTGGCACACATAAAATAAACAAGGCATCACTTCTCATAGCCCATCAGCCAAGCACAACGAAATGCAGAACTATTTCAACGTGAAAAAGTACGAAACGAACCAGCCGCAAGAACTGACAACTAAAGAGGTATCCACAGATTACAGATTGCTGTTGTACGTCGGTAAAGAGACAGATATTTTTCAGCACAGCGGTAACATTTACCGAGCTTCGCAGATACCGAGATTAATAACTACCAGGTGGCTTTTGCCAGTAACTCGGTGATGTGAAAACTTGCGTCGCATGATGCGCGTGTTTTTCGTTACATTCTTAAAATTTCATCTCTAACGCGCCTAAAATATATGCAAACAAAATTTAAACCGCGCAAACAAATTGCAAAATCTGAACTCTGACATAATTCCAGTAAGCATTGGTTTTGTATTTTTCGAAATATAGAGCTTACCAATAATATGTTCGAGTGGCCCATGCGTCGGATGCCAAAAGCACAAAGCTATTTTGATTTCGAACGGTAATAAATCAATTTATTATTTTTGCATTTGAAAAGCACCATGTACCTATCCGCGCTGCCACGTCGCATTAAAGCGAATATTAAAGTATTTATAGCGAATAATGCCCGGATGCCCTAATAATGGTATCTATTAATTAGTATTTGTTGTCGCGTGATGGTTGTTTCACAGGGGGTTGTGTGGAGGTAGTGGGTGGATGCGCACAGGGGTAGTGAGATGCAACTGTCACTTAACAGTATTTTTTAATATGAAAATAAATCCACTCGCTTGCCTCGGTCCAAATACTGAACATTCGCGGACATCTCTTAAAGCAGTCATGTACAAAAATGTGAACTTGAGATCGCTCATTAAAAATCTTTTATGTATTTTAAAGATTAAAAAAATCTGATCACGATTAAAATAAACAAAAAATTTATTCGTATTGTCGGTTTATTTATCTGTGGCAAAGAATTATTATCGTTGTATACTTACATGGAAAATATTGTAACTACCGTAAATTTTTGATCACGCACCGCATGGTCGGCCGTTTGTTCCGCGTCCATCGTAATTTCGTGTAACGCCCGTAACTTTTTTATAGTAATTTTTTTCTTTATTCTTAGTAACTTTTTTATAGCAAAAAATTTTTTTTGGCTTTTTTTATTTTTATTTTTTAAATAAATAAATAAAAACTTATTCCTTAGGAACCGACATGTAAGAGTTCTGTCATTTTTCATGGGTTACAGCTAGTATTTATTAAAATGCAGGATAAGCGAGGACTTGATAAAGGATTTTGTATAAATATTTGTGTGGGTATACATAACTCTAATAACTGCCTCTAAGCTGTAATTCTGTTTTCATTTTAATTAATCAGGCCTCTATGTTGTATGTCTATATGTTGTGCTTATTCTTGTATATGTTATGTTATACGTCACATCTACTTTGTTCTATTTATTTATTGTCTTTTTATCTTAACTGTTATTTGTGTTTTCCAATGTAAATTTGTCTCATGTATCGACTGTCGCACTTTGTTATACTTTGTGTTTGGTTTCATATCTTTTGAACACTTTTGTTGATCACACTATGGACACTGTGGATTTTGTGTATTCATATTTTGTACTTGTAAAAAGTCATTCTAGGTGATGAAAAGGGGAGGTAGACATTGGAAATATAGAAAAAACTAAGAATCGCCAGAAAAATATTCAAATGCGATATTAATAGGTATAAAAATTGTATAAACCACTTTTTAATTGCTAAACATTAAATAAATAAATGTTTTGGAAAAGAAAATAAATATACTATAAAATGTCTTAGTATCAATAGTTAAGAAGATTTATTTATATTTATTAATTTACATAAAATAAACTTTTTCTTATTCTACGAAGTCGCTTATTTCCGTAACTATTATTGACATGAAACTTGTTGCTTGAACAATTTCAACTAATAATTTGGGCAAAAATCTTCTTGTAAAGTATCGTGGACTATCTCTGTTCTACCCTTATAATAATAATATATCACATTATAATAATCACAATGTATCATACATTGCTATATTAAAATAAATAACAATAATATAAATTAAATGTCAAATATTTTTTTAAATGTATTCAGCTTTATTCATGTTTTCTCACAAATAAATCTGGGTTGTACAGTTTTCTGGGCTCTTTTGACTTTTTCCGTATTTTTTGAGAATCCTTTATTATCAGCGGCAAGTACAATGTTGCTGGACTCCGTAAAACGATCCGAACCAAAGGATCTTTGACCAAAGATGGCGGGGAGGTACCGTAGAATATCCCAGAAAACTTTATATACACGACTATTCTGTTGTTTCCGTATTTGTGTCAAATTTGTTGATTAAATATAATTTATTGATTTTAAAATTTTTAGATAGCCAAAATTATAAATTGAATTGAATCATTCGACTTAAAGGTAAATATCAGGTTCCGTCAAAACGCCATTAATAATAAGGCAATATTACTGTTATTATTATACAATTGGTGGTATTTTAACGAACCCAGCCAGCACCCTGTAAAGTCTATTAAATTCACACGATATACACACTCGTACACCTGCTCTATCATATATTATGCAAAACATGTGAGCCAAACGATAAATATCCGGATTTGTATGACACTTAATATACAAAATCCTGCTATTTACTTAAATTATCCAAATGCTAATAATGGTAATTCATTTATTTGTTCACCATGAATTATTTTCCCACAATGCTGATTTTCACGAATTAATAATTAATGTTAATTGTAAATATTAGGGGCTCTACTTTAACGTCATTGTCGGATTTAAAAAAGATAATTTTATTTTACACGAAATATATTATTTTATTTCATTTTGAAAATATTTTCCTTGGACTAGGTTAAATAGCACATGGGATAAAAATTAACCCAACAATTTTTTTTTCTTCTTCTTCTTCCTCAGCCTTTTCCTTCCACTGCTGGATGTAGGCCTCTTCTTTTCTTTCACTCATTTATGTTTCTCCCCCTTCGCATCCAGGTTCTTCCTGCTTGCTGGACTATGTGGTCAGACCACCTTTTGGGAGGTCTTCCGACGCTTCTATTTTTCGTCCAAGGCCACCACTGTTGGATTCTGGGTGCCCATCTAGTATCCTCTTGTCGAGCCATATGTCCAGCCCACTGCCATTTTAATTTCGCAATACGGTCCATAATATCGGCAACTTTTGTTCGGCGTCTTATTTCTTCATTTCTGATTTTATCTCGAAGGCTTACGCTGAGCATCTGCCTTTCCATGGCCCGCTGTGTACACTTTAATTTGTGTGTGCTTTTTTTCCGTTAATGTTGCTAGGCCATCCATATGTGAACATCGGTGGCATATATATGTCGAACATTTTGTTTTCAGGCTTACTGGGATTTATTTATTTTCAAACAAGTGTTTCAATTTACCAAATGCTGCCTAGCTCTGATCTATTCTTCTTGATAGTTCTGCTGTTTGGTTTTCTTTTCCCAGCTTTATCTTATGACCACGGTACACATATTTGTCAACTGCTTCTATTTTTCAATTGTCTATTGTCCAATTTTCCATTTCAATTTTTTTTTAATAGTTCTCTTGATGATTTGGCTGGCGTTTTGCATCTTTGTCAACTCTCCTAATTCTTTTCTTCTTTCTAAAAGTTTTCAATGTGAAGTTTGATATATCAATAAAGTCACGGGTGAACGCAGATCCTATGGTCAAAGTTCTAAACTATTACCGAATTATGTAGTAATTTGATGTGCATTAAGTACCTACTTACCCGTTACTGCTTCGACTTTCCGCAATCTTGGAATTTCAGAATTCATGTTTGCTCTATATGGAGTGCTGATAGACGTCATAAATACTAACATAGAATTAGTCATCAGTACCTTCACACTATAAGGTTGATGCATAATTATCTGATGTCTTTTTCACAACCGAATATTTTGAATTTGTCATTTAATATAATTTGTCATTTAATATAATTCGACATCATAATATAATTCGACGGTCCCCACGTTTACCTTCGAATCATCAAAAAATATTTTTTCGTTTTATTTTTTTAAACCACTCAATTTACACTATATTTTTGGACAATATTAAAAAATATTTAATTTTCGTTCTGAAAATATAGAGTAAATTGAATGGTTTAAGATAGTAAAGCGAAAATCGAATTTTTACAAATTCGACAGTGTGTATACGTAGAGACCGTTAAATTATTTAATGGGGTTAGGTTAGGTTAGGTTAGGTTCGGTTCGGTTATTAAAATACGCATCGAAAACCATACATACATGCGTCACATTATACTGTACCACTTCGAGAAAGGGCAGAAAGCATTTCGCGAACCCAATGATCTTTTCGGCGAAGGATCAATAGCGAAAGCGAAAGCGAAAGAAAAATAAAGAGAGGTGATTGGCAAAAAAACTATTAGCGAAAGGGAAACTCAAAAGAAGAGAGGTGATTATTTGCTTAAAAGCTGGTGATACCGGTTTACAGATGTCAGAAAAGGGTATAACTTTGATTTGAATTTTGATGACCAGGCTTTTCTAGCGGCTATAGCGGAGTATGATAGTTACAACGCAAGGATTCTGGACATTGGATACTACCCCCATGGAGATGACTGTCTTCTAAGCAAATGGAAAGCTGTACCTGACGTTGATTGTGACTATGCCCCCGATTAATAATTGTACATAATATGTACAGAGTTTGTTTTCGATTTTAGTTATGTTGCAACATGATTTAAAATGTACAGTGTATAATTATTTCATAAAACTAATAAATATGCAACACATACCGATTGGATTTTCATTCTTTTTTTTATTGTTTCAGGTAAGAAAGCAGTAAACGACTCTTGGACATCACAACCATTCTTGTAGATATCATTCATTTTCGGAGTAAGTTCAATTATCACAGATCTATATAGTAATATTTACTTATTATATTCCACTCATTAAAAAATGATATTGAACTATCAAAAAATACAATACAGCCAGCATTTATTACGAATCACATATTTAAAAAAATATTTTTTTACGAACAAGTTTGAAAATTTTATACACCAATACTAGGGATTTTCCCTTGGAAATATTAAAAATAAGAAAAGTATTGATTTAAACTAAAATGTTATAAAGAATCGAATAAACTTTGTAAATAGCGTTCTCTTAAACCTGTTTTCATTATAATTACTTTGTAACTACTTAATTTTTTAACTCCCCCCCCCTTCTTACACCCTCTCACTATAATTAATCTGTCTAGACTTTGAACGTTTATGTTAGTATATTCATTGTCCTGAAGAAGGGATCATTGCTCTCGAAACATGTTGAATTTTTACAACAAAATTTAAGTACGTTTAAATTTTTAATTAGTTTATTTGGAAAATGATGCCACTAAGGGAATTTGAAAAATTTGAAGAAAAAGACCTGGTCTTACACGTTTCAATTCTTCTTCTTCATCTTCATATTACTCACAATAAGATAATCTTGATCAAAGAACTGAGGATAATTTAGCTTAGAATTTTTTTTAGAAAAAATATTTTTACAGACATGAAACTGACGAAATTGGTTCAATATGAAATATATTGTTTTATTTTTTTGACTTCTCGGTATTCTTAACGAATGAAAAAGTATAAGGATTCCGTTAATACACTTAGAATGTAATTCATTGCTACCTAATATCGTTATTCATATTACGGTCTAATAATTATAAGAAAATAAGCAATTTTGATTGACTTGAAAATTCAAAGGATTTTTTTATGTAACGACGGTGTACTGGATTATTATATTACCTTTATTTGATACAGCGCACATAAAACAATGAATATAATTTTCTTATTAAAAGTTTAATTTATATTTTACATGAAAGGAAAGCAAATTATGTATACACTATGCAAGGTTTATTTCAATTTTTAATATTTATTTTAATTTTAAAATACATTTACGATACATGATCTATTAATAGAAAAAAAATATCTTAAGGAATACAAGAATGTCATTATCGCTATCGACGGATCTTTTCTGTTGCCAGTTAAAAAAATATTTTAGAGTACATTAAAAAGATTAAAAAATATCGGAATACGAACAGACTGATATAAAAAACATTCAAATTTTCACACAGGTTTTTTTACACGCCTCTTCACAAAATCGGTATATAAAAGACGTAGTGGCCATGTCCCAAGTTAGTTTATTTTCCTCGCCTCAACCACGAGGTCACGCTGCCCGACGTCCGCTACTCATAGCATCATCTATCTACGTAGCTCGTCTCTCTCCACGCCATATGACCAATCTACAACCTGCAGTATCTACGACATCAAACACAATTGCTACGCCTTCAGTCTCCAACCTATCGACCGTTATCAGCCTTATCGCTGCACTGCCCTCATAACCTCTAGCAGCGAACACTATCTGCTTCCGGCGGCACCACATCATCCTCGACCTCACCGCGATATGCCACCTGCACCAGTCATCAGCATCTTCAGCTTACAGTACGACTTCATCTTGACTGCTTCCTGCACCCGCTACACACGCGACGAGCAACACAAAAAGTTAACGACCCCAGGCGCACCCAATCAGCTGACACACCGATGACCGCCGTTATCTAACAAGGTTGAGTGACAAAACACTTACTGTAATTCAAACGAAAATTAAATATACTCCATAAAACTGACCGCGGCTTTCTGTTCATATCAGCTGTTTTCATCCTGTAATACATTGTACAAAAGTGGGGATCCGGGACACGGTATCCCACATAGTATACTTATAATGAAACTGCCTTAACATCACCTCGTACTGGAAAAAAATACTTAAGTACTCATATAATAAAATCGTTTTTTAAATTTACTCACAGAGACGTAGCTATTTATATAGGAAACGTGTATAGAAGTCTTTATAGGGTAGCCCAAAGCTCATACCAATTCTATCGCAAGAACATCAATACATTATAAAATTATTGAAAGTTGTATACATGTTCCAAATCAGTTTTCTTTATATTTATTTTTTGTTAAAATAAACTATTCTAGAGAAATCTATCTTCTAAAGTCCTTCATATGACATAGATAGTGATACCTCTGTATTTTGATTACATTTTGAAATGAAGTAATTAAATTTTCAACTGAAGGATTAACAAAAGCGGTTATTTTCTAAAAACAATGATTACTGCAGGCTGTACACAGTACTTGTTTTACAAGCGATAACATCACTCAGGTAATTATGAAATGAGTCCTTAAGGCTTGATATATGACCTGATCGACACGCAAGCCTCTGTACAAACAACATGGAGGCATCGCAACAGCCCTTGAGTGCATTTAATTTGCATTTATACAACAATTTACCACTAGGGCAATAATTATTGTCTGTTAGCAATTTTAAAAGAGCGAATTTCTTCATAATCACCAACGACATTTATGAATCACGTGTAAAAATGAATATTCTGAACAAAAGCAGGGCAAAAAACATGTATTTGTCTAATTAATGATGTTATATATACCCCATTTATTCAATTTTACTGCTGTGGTGTTTATTCTTGTTTGTGAGGTCTGGTATTTCTAATAAAACACTGTAAGTCGACCACAATCAAAAGACCATTCCTTATCTTGTCCGGTAAGAAAAAAGCTGTGGAAAAGTTGCCTGGCAAGCCCGTATTAAAAGCTTTAATAAGGTAATCTAAATAAATAAATATTTTCTAGTTTAAAAAAGGTTACTTACTAACTAGCAAAACTTCTTTTGTATTCATTTTTGCATCGTAACAACACACATATTCTTTTCGCACATTCTTTTGAATGCGGTCTAGCTATAGCCTCGATTCACAGCTTTTTATCAGTAGAATACGATAATATATGTACGTATACAATGATAGGTTTCTTCCATGACCGTATGTCTTCCCGAGCCAGCCTGTCAATCTGGCATCTTTTCGTCCAGTCTTCCGCGACTGGCACATTGGCATACACATACTCAACCACATACACACACGCATGTACGTACATTGAAATATCTACATATCATACAATTTATTACGCTACAGACGCCTGCTTAAGTACAAAAGCAAATGAGTTCCAAGGTCAACGACATTAGAAATAGAAGCACGAGAGAATAGTGTGATCTAAGATTTTTCAAAAGTGCGGCATTGTAAACATTACAACCGTCTATTCTTCGTATCCGAGGAAGAATATCCTTGAAGAGTCCAATCCTGGAACCACAAGTTCTGGAGCATCGACATTTGCATTGGAAAGCAGCGACAGTTGTGCTCTGTTTGCTTTTAATGATTTTTATTTGCAGCGTATTACTGGACTCCCGTTTCGTATTATTAGGCGGCACTCACCTCAACAACTAGTTCTCTAGTATCTCTATTAATGTTAGACTTGTGAAGATTTTCTCTTAGGCAACCTTGAAGGGATTTTTTGCCTCCATTTTTGCCTGTCTTGCACGTTCAAATAACTCACAACCACCTATGATACGAGTAGATTTTAAATAGTGCTTGCATCAGGAGGAATCCAAAGTAGTGTTAATGGGATATCTCAGTATGGAATTTTTGGCAGGGGAGAAAAATAGCCTAAAACGGTACGTGAACATGTGAGAAAAAGAATTGCAGATCGCAGTGATCAAACAGGAATACTGATGTTTATTTATGGAATTAGTTAAAGCATCCTAAAGGGAAAATACTAAAGAAATATATAAATAATCAAGAAAAGTTTGTACATGCGTCGAAATTGGATGACACTAATAAAATTGTACGAATGGTATAAGGTAAGATAGCTGATGGTAAAAATACTCTTGTGTATCGAAACGTCTACTCTAAGAAATTGGAAAAAATAAATAATATAATTTAGTAGCTATACCGAACGATTTCCACCATCACGCGCACTCGGCGTCGGGCAGCGCGATGCGAGTTTCCGCCAATTTCCGCTAGTTCCCGCCGTTTTCGCCATCTTAATGGACAATACGTGTAATTGAAAAGCAGTAAACATTTACGTCTCTCGGTTTTCGGACGTTTATGCCTTCGCCATTCCGTTTTAAAACAAACTGAGCGGTATTGATGGCGCCTTAAGCGGCCGGGGCCAGCGCGGCGCCTCCTGACAGCTCGGAAGACGCGGGAAACATAAAACCGGCTGATCGCCGTCTTGTTTGCTGATTGGAGAACCGTATGCAATATTTATCCGCTGATAAATATGATTGGGAGGCGCGCTAGCGGCCGCGCACGCGTCGCGATAGTCATAATCCACCAAAAACCCCTACAAATTATCAAGTAAAATTGAAAAAATCTGCCGTTTGATATGTTTCAATAATTTACTATTGACGGTTTTAAAATCGAAACTGATTATAATTATTAAGAAATATATTAAAGCCTCAAGAGATAAATTTGTTTATAAGAGAAACGTGTTTGGAAGTCTTTGCAAGATACTCAAGGCTGTATAAGTTGGCTTAAGTGATCACTTAACACAATGCAACGTTCACGAATTCCACCGCAAGTATTATTATTATTATTTTTTTTTTATTTATTTAAAAATCCTTGTTTACAAATAAGATACTTAATACTATTATAAGTATATATATATATATATATATATGTTAAATCTAAGGCTTTCACGGGTACAATATATGTAAGTTCTAACTACTTTGGGGGTAACCCGCGTCAAATTCTGGTCGTCAGGACCAGTCGTCTGCCGACGTTTCGAACAGATCTTACTGTTCATCTTCAGGGCGCCTTGTCGATGAGCTGCTTCTCCAAAAAGCGTACAACCGTTTGGGTCCGGAGCTCACCGTCAAGTGAAAGTTTGAAAAATTCTGCGTCAGGTGTTTGTGGAGGAGTGGGTTTCTCCAGCGTCGCCGTTAATGTGTTTTGCTCGCATTCTAGTAATCCGTATATTTACTTTATTATCGTCATTATACAATATTGAGAAGGTTGGATTTTCTAATTGCTTCGGTATTTTCATCGTGATTTCTGGTTTATTATTATTAATATTATTTGTATTACAAATTTGATTATTATTATTAAGAATGTTACTCCATGCGGTCGGAAGTCGAATGCTATGACTGTAACAAAACCTACATAGGAAGGTCAAACCGAAGAATCTCGGCACGCGTCTCTGAACATCGGGTAGATATAAAAAATCGGAAACTAACTTCTTCCCTTGTCCACCACTCTCTAACGGAGAATCATAAAATAGACTTCGACAACTCAAAAGTAGTTGCCAGCCTCAATAATGAAACATTTAGAATCTACAGAGAGGCAATTGAAATAAATAATCATCTATCAATCTCTTTAAATTTTTTAACTGAGGAAGAATAACATACTATCTAAGAAATTTTGTAGTTATAGTTCAATAATAAATTATTTTTTAGGTTTATTATTTTTTTATATATAATGTATATATGTAAGTAAATTCATAAACTACACATAAAAAAAAGATGTTTAAAGTAGTCCTAGTAAAAATAGACTCCTTGTATATTCACGTACGAGACGGGATAATAATGAGAGAAAAAACATATAAAAATGTTATATTACCGTTTAAGAAGAAGCAAGCAGTACCGGATTATCTGAAAAGCAGTCGTGAAGTCGGCCATAGCACACATCGACAAATTCATGATTGATTTTCCAATCTCTTTTGGTCCATTCACTGGTATCTAGTAATATTTCTGCAATTTCATTTAATTTCCAATTTTACGCACTCCTCATTATTTCTTTGTTTTGTCTGGAGTCACATGGAGACATGGTATACCAGTTGTTCCGGGAGATATTTGGTCTAGATGAGAAACTAATGTATTGTCTTAAGTTGGTATCCGTGTAAAAATCAACGACAAACTATCGCCTTGTTTTTTTGGATAGACAAATAGACAGGCTAAAGTAAAGTTTAAATAGAAGAGGGGTGCATTCGTTTGTTCTCCACGAAATCCATTATTTAGGCCAACGGCAACTAAAACAAGTTCAACTACACCACTGTCTCCACGTTTAGTGTAACTAAATTTACTTAGTATTCGAATTAAACTATTTATTTAATCCCTCTCTGCGCATTTCGCTCATGAAGTATACATTTATAGTTCTTCATTCATCGTGTTTTATCTGAAAGGTGGAGGAATTTTGTGTTTATGCCGATATTGGAACTTTGCTATCCAGCACAACTGTTTTCAATAGAGTGTACTCAATTAAGTTCCACGAGCGAGCGAAGGCTTACATTGGATACAAATTGCTTTCATTCTTACAAGTTACAAAAGTGCGCTATCATTTATCAAAGAGAAATTTGATACGGTTGAGAATTTCCAAGTACACATTTTGTTTTCTTTTAAAATCTGTTATGAACTATTATTTGCGTCGTTAAGTACGGTGTCAACTTTGAAGCTGTTTTAAAAAGACTCGATGGTAAATTAGAGTAACATGAACCGATACCAATTTTTTTGTTGTTGTCTATAATATTATTTCACATCAGAAATACTAATATAATTTCACATTTTCATTCAAAATTTATTGTACCATGGTAATATGAGACGATTTTTGTATATGAAGAAAAACTAAGTAGGCATGGATAATTTAGATACGTTCTTGATAATTTTCAATGACTTTCTTTTGTTATCAAAATACACACAATAAAAATAAATAAATATAAAGCAATGTTAAATTAGTAAGTTTTTATTTTTGCGCGTTTTTGATCGAGTTATCTACATAACACTTTCAAATAAATTGGGTAACCGATATAGGTTAACCACAAAGATTTATTAAAATTGTTTGACTGAAGATGATTAAAAAATATACAGCTGAAAAGGTCCTATTTATTACACTTTATCATTATATATAATCGTGAAATGTAAATGATCCCTTTTACTCAATGCCATGAAACTAAACAGCGTCTTGCGCATGATGTATTTCGTGGACTTCGAGTGTTCGAGTCTAAGCTTTCCTTTACTCGGTGAGCTAAAGTTTTTGTTTGTTTTCACACACCCTGTCTTTGACATTCATCGATCAACTTGGTCCGACATGTTGCTTGCTGTTTTTTTTCAGACTTGGTACGGGATTTTGCCCCTTTATGAAATTTTACTTTTTCTTCTTTTATCCTTACTTGCATAATAAAGGGTGGATATTATTACCTTGTTTTCTATTGTCCGGAAAAGTACAGAAAGTAAAAAAAAAAGGACTAGGTACAGAAAAACAAGACTGGTCACACCATTGCTAAAGTCTTCATCCATGATGTTTCCTTCTTCATTTCTTCTTTATTGGCAGAGCCCTGATTAATAGCATTATTATATGCAATTTCGGATACTTCTATTGATGTCCGGTAACATCTGTTATACATTTTCTGAATTTTTATTTACTTACTCCCTTTTTTTTCATCTTAACTGAATTGAACATCCATTATTCGTAATTCCATCCATCAAGCTTATCTTGAGCAGTTTTTTTTAGATTCTAGCTTCCACTTTAAATAATAATACTGAGAATATAAATGACCATTCGTATTCGCAAAGTTTTCAGGTTTTATTATTTTCTTATATTTATTTTCTTTACATAAGTGAAGAATTTCGTTTATTTTATCAGATACCTACTTCTTTTTTTATCCTATGGCCTTATTGGACTAATTTCATTGGCCTATGGCCTTATGGGACTCATTTCAAATCATATGGTCATATGGCCTAGTGGAAGTCCATTATCGCAGTCACAACCATTCTTCACTGACATTGCCTCTGCGGCCCGGTGTGTTCGCTTACTCTTTGCAGGTCTGATTTGAAATTCGGCTGTATTCTGAAATAAGTAATATTGCTCTTTCGGTATCTTGACTGTTATTATAATATAACATTGTAATGCCGTTAATTTTGTTGTTTTAAGTTTGAAATTAATGTATTAAATCAATCAGAAAGCTCTAAAACCTAAATAAACGTTAAGTTATTCACAAATCGTGGATAACTAAATTTTTTTTACGTTTTAGGGCTTTGGGGTTGATTGAATTCATTATTTCCAAGCTGTCAAACTCAAAATGACAAAATTGATGGCATTACAATATAATATAATAACTGTCAAGATACAGAAATAGTAATATTGCTTATTTCAGAATATATTTTTTCGTGAATTAGATTTTTCTGTATGTCTTTCTAATTGATTAATTAATTTGGTTTTAAAAAAAAATCAATTATTATTACACACCAGTCCTTCGACAAAGAATTTTGGAGAATTTCGATTCGATAAAAGATGACAAGGGTTTAAAGGGTAATAAAAATGACTCTTTCTATTGAAGTAAAAATATTATATTCTAAAATTAAAAAAATCGTTCATCTTAGTGTATAATATACCTTTAAATTTGGATGCACATCTGTATGAATATTTTGAAAAGTATCACCCTTGAATTATTGTAATCTAAATTCGTCATTTCCTGCATAAGTATTGCGTGCGTACTTAATATAAGGGAGCCCGACAGACCCACCCCCTGCGACCACCCACGGGACGGACTATCGCGTTTTGAACAAACTAAAATTGCAGTCCGATCGTCCATTTCTTATGAGGTTTCCATCTTTCCGCTGTACGGGTTGCTCAATAATTCCGATATCGGGAATGAAATCTTGCATTATTGACCAGTATTCCTCTTGCTTGTTCGTTCATCCTTCATGCATCAACTTCAAACCTCGCGTATTTCCTGTCCAGCGCTTCCGAGCTCTCTGGAGAACGTCTGAACGGGCTACTAAAGGATTACAGGAGATAAAAGTAATGGATTCAATTTTGATCGCGATATTCTAACTTGTATTGCATCAAATATTGGCAGAAACAGAAATATTTGTATTTTTATTTAAAATTTGTAGTGTTTCCAAAGTTCAATTCAATATAGATAAATTGAATTAGAAAAATTGAATCCAAAATATTTTGATAAAGATATATTGTAGAGATTAAATTTAAAAAAAAGTAGGTACATATAGAAGTCATTATATCAGTATATTATTTTTTATGAAGTAAATGCCATCTATTTGTAATAAAACAATTTGAGATACTAATTAAAAACATACAAATAATAATTTGAGTTATTTTTGATCCAGTAAAGAAATTAAAAAATTAAAAAGGATTCTAAAGTTCATATTTTTTTTTACTTTTCGTTCCATATAAAAGGCCTGTAATTAAATAAAATAATAAATTTAACCTAAAAGCCAACACAGTACCTTGAAGAGCAGAAAATTTGCCTTCGAAATTTATTACCTTTCCTAACTTATTTTTATTTTGGCGTGCAAGTTTGAAAAAAATGTATCGAAATAGTTTTTCTATTGAATTTTCTTTGATTTCTGGATTCGTATGTGAACTGTAATCATAAAGGTTTAATGTCTATCTATTTAGCGCAACCGACAGGATAGGAAACAATTTATTAGGATTTGAAAAAGGATCTGGCTTACCTGAATATCCTCGAGTTGGACACCAATATACCACTCTCATTGACCCATAAATTAACGAGAGTTTCGGTCACTTCTTTGGCGGCTTCTTTACTCTTCTCGTCAGTACGCACGGGGTTCAAAAGACTCGAATTTAGACACACGCGTTCGGAAGTTGGTCAACTTATATCTGTAGTGTTACTCTTCTTCTTAACGCGCCATCTTTTATTCTAGTATTAACCACCGCACAGCCGCTCACTGGTTTACCGACTCAACGGCTTGATTCTAATTTTGGATTGATGAGAATGCGCTCGCTATTCTTGAATACAAGACAACACCAGTATGAACTAAATCAGGATAATCAGTTTAAAAAAAAGGACTCAAGTTGGGCCAACAGAAAGGCAGTAAACATGATTATTTTACCATTTCTATTGACAGGTGATATGTAGAAAGTAATAAATTCAAGAAAATTATAACTTGTAGCGTCATTAAAGCAATATATGCTTTTTGAAAGCTTTCAACAACACTGGGTGTAGAGCATTATTCAGGCCAACTCCACATTGAAATACGTTTCTTGCGGCGCACTATCCACGCCGAAATGGACTACCGTGCAACCACACAACAAGATCCCCCGAGTTAAAAATTTATGACAGCACTGGAGGGCCGCTTCATGAAGTCGGTCTCTGAAATTTTGATTTATAAGTGTTAATACGCCTTATATTACAAACTATTTTTGAAAATAGTGTAATAGCTTATTTTTAATAATAATAGAATTACGTATTTTTGGTAATAATATAATTACAAATACGATGATACATTCTACTGACACTTCTAGCTGAATACTTGTCACAAGGTAGAATTTATGCTTATTTTATTGTAGGAATGTACGCTATTATTAAAATATGTTTTATAATCTATGTATATATATATATAAAAATTAAAAGATAATTAATTTGATTTATAAAAAATAAATTGCACCCCTAACGTGTTTATAAAGCATTAAAATTGAAAGCTTTATTAACTGTCATCTTAAAAAATATCATAACACTAACTAAACAAACGGCGTAAAATTTGAAGACAGAATTTACACTATTGTTTGTGATATTGCAAGACAATGTTATTTTTTGTTGATAATTGTTTTATAGTTGATAAAAAAAACTAGAATCTTAATATATTTAATTGCAGTGTATTTATATAATGAGCAACAGAAGACATGAAGGTTATAAAATTATTTGATCACAGGCTACACCCAAAATGAATTTAAGTCATTTATAAATCCAACCCGAAGAGTAAAGCCTTGCATCTCTGTTATTTTATATAAATAAATATTTTCTTTATTATTTTCAATACTGTTTTAATGAAATTTTATCTAAGATTTTGTAGGTATAATAAAATTGCTTGATGAAAATATAAACTTATCTTGGCTTGGTAAAAGGTAAGTTACCTATGTGAATAAAACTTTAAAAGTACAATTTCCTTCTCATGTTACACTTTAAATAATATTACACTTTAAATAAAAATTATGGTGCACTATTAGAAAAATATAATGGTGTTAATGCACGCTCAGACACAGCGGGAACCGCGCGGTTTCAGAATCGCCTGGGATCCGCCTCGGGTCTTATTTATGTAGGTATTTACGTAATCCTTCAGACGTAACACCCACGCGATTTCCGCGTCTGAACCTGCACTTATATACAAATTAGTAATTTCTTTTCGTCAATTGAAAGTTTAAGTCCAATTATCTTACAATGCCATTATTGAGATGTCATAGTCACTAGGGATATGAAATAGTTTAGGCGTATATTTGTGTATAAAAAACTATTTGCGAATAATTTATAATATTTTGTTTAATGGGCGCAATCATTTTTGCAAGTAAATCATTTGGAGTATCCCGATTAATTATATTTTTGGATTTAATGCTATTTTAAACCACGAGACGGAGATATGAAATCCCATCTTCGGGAGATCGTAACAAAGCCTGCTCTGTGGGAACGAAACAGGTGTCTCCTGGAGTCCTGCTGCTACGATAGGTATTCCAGGAAAATGGTACGTTATGAATTGTTTAAGTACGGCAAACGAAAACTTGAGCACGGAGCTCCGTTTTCAAATCGTTCGCGTTTGAAATGAACTCCGAGAAGAGAATTGTTTGTTCTTTTTATATTCTCTGTTTATTTGCGCTTAAGGGCATTCCTTTACTTTAGTAATTTAAAATTTTAGCTCTTCCATGAAAAATTTACACTCTAAAGAAAAAACTTATAAATAAATTATTTATTAACGATATTGAGGCGCGGCATTTTATTACATATCCAATACCAGTCTGTCGCACGAAACAAGATCCGTGGTACAAAATGCAATCCGGAGCCAAATCTAATTCTAAAATAAAAGTATTTTTTACAATAGGTTTTTATAAGTTGACTTCGCATGTTGTTAAAATTAAAGCAATATCGTATTTTAATAAAATAAATAATATTTTAACGATTTTAGTCGAGCAAATTTCTTAAAAAAATATTAATCAAATGAGCGTATTTGTGAAATATTTTAGTTCTCTTCTCTGTATGAAATATATATATTAATTATATATAATCTTAGCATAGTTGATAGAATAAAAAATGGGTCACTCAGGTGGTTTGGACGTGTTAAGTAAATGCACGAGGAAAGAATGGTAAGAAACATATATATCGCAAGTGTTGAGTGTGCCAGAAAGAGAGTGTGACTGCGTAAGATGTGGCAAGACCAAATTAATCAGATACTGGAAAATGGTCCCATTAGAAGCCTCAACAACCGTTGAGCTAGCTTGCGAAGATGTATGAATATGGATGAAGCGAGAGTTGTATCTCAGGACAGAAGAGTATGGAGCTCTATCCTCTCTGTTTATCCCCACGGGGAAATGGCGTGATGGTAGGTAAGTAAGTAGTTGCTCAAAATATCAAAAAATCACTTTGGAAACAATTGAGTATTGCACGACCACAGAAAACACTTTAAAACTGAAAATTTCATAGATATTTCGGAGCTAGCTTGTCGGGAAGCTGTGGATATTTTGATTATTATATTTAGAGACAAGCGTACTGACAAGTGAAACTAAATAAAAACCAAATTTATTTATCAATTAAAAAGATAGACAGAAAAAACAAATCAACAAAAAAATATTTGGCTCTTACCGAAAATCGAACAACGGATCTCCTTCGTATCCGAGGCAGGTGCGTTATCCAATTACGCTATAATTCCTATAATTCCGTGAATATATTGACCTCATCTGTAAGTTTCATTTATTAATTGATTAACATGTATTGTCCATTTTTAGAGCAATCCACTTTTTCTGGTATGGTAGGCACAAATTACTTTGTGAAACTGCCGCTAGGGGACGCCAGAATTAGCCGTTAATAATTTTTTTATTTTTGGACACATTTGATACAACACATATATGTTATATCCAAGAACGCATACTTATTGTGAAGTTACAATTTTTTCAGAACAAAGTTCTGTAAAATTTAAGAACAATTTTATACAGAAAAATCAAATCAACGAAAAATTATTTGGCTGCTACCGGGATTCGAACCTCGGATCTCTTTCCTATCTGGGGCAGGTGCGTTATTCAATTACGCTATAGGCGGTAGGCATGCATTACTTTGTGTAAAATAATAAATGGTAAGCATGTGAAACGTACGAGTGAGGATGGAGTAGTAAATATTGTATGTAGAATATATGAGACGAGTGTTGAAAGCAGCAGAAACATGCGTGATCAGATATAAATATTGAATACTGGACAAATATAAAATGGCCCTATGAAAAGTTTCAATAACCGAAGAGCGTGCGTGAGCACATGTATGTAAAAGTGGTGTGCTAGGACAGAAGATGTTGGTTAGTTATTTTTTATGTATATATTGTTTGGTAGTTCTGCAAGAATGGTCTGAAAGGAAAAATTAATTTGTCGAGCTTTTATCATAATATTATATAAACAGGATAAAATGTATTTTTCTATGTGAATTTGTTAAAATGAAATTAAACAACTTGATAGTTTATGTGCCAATAAGCGAAAGCTTTATTCAAAAATCACAGGTTACATACACAACGGATATAGAGGGCGCTACTTGTATATTTGATGTTACCATATAAAATATTATATTCTAACACCCCAACTACATCAAATAAACAAACCATTTCTATGAAATAAACGATTCTTTTTAATAATCTATTTGATTAACCCCCATATCCTCCATACATTTATAATGCTTCATGGGATTTAAAGCTTTAGTTAGTATGTCAGCTGGCATAGCAGTTGTTGGCAAATATTCTAAATCAATGATTTTATCGCTGACTGCATCCTTAATAAAATGATACCTAATATCAATATGTTTACTTTTTCTATGACACTTAAAATTTGCCACCAACTTCTGCGCACTCTGGCTATCATTATACAAACGCACAGTAGATAAATTGCCTGTCAGTTCACTTAATAAAGATCTTAAGTATATAGCTTTTTTACAGGCTTCAGCTATAGACATATACTCCGCTTCCATGCTAGATAATGCCACTGTTTTTTGCTTCTTGCTCTCCCAAGAGATTGGTGAGCCTGACATCACAAAACAAAATCCTGTATATGATTTACGATCTACTACATTACTTGCCCAATCGGCATCAACAAAACCTACATGTTCAGCTTTTTCCTTTTCATACTTAAGACAATATTTTTTTGTTTTCTTTAGGTATCTCAGTACTCTTTTTGCATAATTCCAATGAACATTTGAATGACATTTATTAAATTGACTAAGAAAACTAACACAAAAAGATATGTCTGGTCTTGTGAGAACTGATAAGTACGTCAGGCTTCCAATTAATTGTTGATATGGAGTGTCATGATCACAAATCTCAGACTTCTCAATATTTAACTTGCATTCCATAGGAGTACTAGCAACTTTACAATTTAACATATTAAATTTATTTATTAACTGCTCTATATATTGTTCCTGATCCAAAATAACAACATTTGATTCTCTATTTATCTTAACTCTCATGCCTAAGCATTGTTGAACCTGCCCTAAATTTTTAATTTTAAATTTAGAACTCAACACAGATATTAAGTTTTCAGTCTCTGCTTTATTGTTATTACTAGAAAAAATAAAAAAAATCATCAACATATAAGGCTATGATAATTTTTACATTATCATTCATTTTTGTAAAAATACAAGGCTCTAAAAGACTCTTTTTAAAACCTACCTCACATAAGCATTGCTCAACTCTTTCATACCATGACCTAGACGATTGCTTTAACCCATAAATTGCTTTATTTAATTTAACAATTATCCTTTGCTTATTAACGTCATAATTTATTTCTGGCTGGTACATATAAATATCTTCTTTAAGACAGCCATTTAAAAAAGCTGTTTTAACATCTAAATGAGTGACATCAAGGTTTAACTGTACAGACAATGCAAATAACAATTTAAGAGTAGAATGCCTTACAACAGGAGAAAAAGTCTCTTCATAGTCAATACCAGGCTTCTGCGTAAAGCCTTTTGCCACTAACCGAGCTCTGTACCGCACACTATTATCACTATTGATTTTCTTTTTAAACACCCACTTGCTCTGCACTAGAGTTTTACTAGAAGGTAATTCGTCCACCGGAAACCATGCATCATTTTCTTCAAACGACTGCAGCTCATCCTTCATCGCCTCTATCCATTCTTCTCTATCCGGACTCTCCAGAGCTTCTCGGACGCTGATGGGATCATTTGTGACTCCTGGACTCGACGTCGTACATAGGTTTGTAAAGCCATAACGTTCTGGCTGCTTCCTCACACGTTTGCTGATTACTGGTTCCTCTGGTACTGGTTCTTCGTCCATTTCTCCAAGATTTAGAGATTGCTGCAATGTAGAATCCAAATCAGTTAAGGCGTTCACATACTCTGAACCTGAAGAAATATTCAGATCTATAGGACAAGAAATAGATTCATCTTTTATTTCTTTATCATAATTTCTGCCTGACTCATCTGCATGGATAATATCCCCAACTGAAACTGTTGCGGTCTCATCCATTGTGCGGTTTCTTTCTATATTCTCGTGGATTATTACATCTCTACTGGTAGTAATATATCTCTTAGTAGGATCATACACACGGTAGCCTTTAATATTATCAGCAAATCCAACTAGAATATGCTTCTTCGACTTAGCATCCCACTTAAGCCGCTTTTCTTTAGGTATATGTACCATTACCTGACTACCAAATATTCTGACATGACTTAAATCTGGTTTTGTATCCGTCCAGAGCTCATAAGGAGTTTTTTTATTTAATCCTGATGCAACTGACCTGTTTCTTAGATAGACAGCAGTATTTGTTGCCTCTGCCCAAAACTTTTTGTTTAATCCTGCATCACATAATAAACAACGAGCTCGCTCAACAATGGTTCGATTAATGCGTTCACACATACCATTCTGTTCCGGAGTGTAAGCATTGGTCTTTTGATGGACAATGCCTGCATTCTTCAAATAGTTCTCAAACTCATTGCTACAAAACTCTAAGCCATTATCTGTCCTAAACATTTTAATTTTTCTGCTTTGTTGGTTTTCTACCATTAACTTAAATTCCTTAAAGTACTTGAATACTTCACTTTTTGCTTTAAGAAAATAAACAAAAGCCATACGCGTATAATCGTCGACAAATATAAGGAAGTACCTTGCTCCACCAATCGAATTTGACTCCATCGGTCCACACACATCGCTATGGATGACTTCCAGTTTTTCACAGCTCCTTGTTCCCACATGACCGAATGGTAAGCGTGACTGCTTCCCTTCACAACAAACTGTACATATATTTTTGTTGATCACTGGCTTATCCGTGCATGATATTCCTGTGACTGCTCCATCCTGCATTTCATTCAGATCATTCATATTCAAGTGGCCCAATCTCCTATGCCATACTTCACTGCTAGCCGCTGAAGAAGGAGATGTAAACAAACATTGTTTACGTTCCATGACCAACTTGTAAACACCATCTGTCTGATTTGCCACAGCCACCAAACTGTTCTCTTTGTTGTAAATATTACAGCACTTTTCCTTGAACTCTACTCTATTGCCGTTTTTGATAAGCTGACTCACTGATATCAAGTTCGTGGTGAGGTTAGGTACACATAAAACGTCTTTTAAAGTAACCTCAAACTTGCAATTTGGAGTGACGGTTATAATGTCCACATCACCCGAGCACAACACTGGCATAGCACTTTGATTTGCTGCTATTATCTCCTTGATGCTTGGTGAATTAAAAACATTCTGTAACATATTTACATCCGTCGTCATATGGGCACTCGCGCCACTATCCAAGTAAAAATCTTGTTTACTATAATTTCCACTCAAGAAAACTGCGGAGAACGCGTTTGTCTTCTTTACTTGCTGTTTACACTGAGATTTAAAGTGTCCAAATGATTTGCACCGATAACATTTCACGTTCATCATCTTATTCGATTTGTTTATACTCGATCCGGTCACTGACAGCTCACCGGCGACGCCATGTTGCCTTGAGTTGTCATTCTTGCCATGGCCGCCAACTTTAGAATACTGCTGGCGATTGCGCTGCCCTCTGCTTAAAAATGCATTTCCGGAATCGAAATTGTTACCTGCCAAGTCAATCAGCTTTGTCTTGACAACGTCAGCCGTAATGGCGATTCCGGAATGTTCTATGGCCATTATCATTGGAAAGTATTTTTCAGGTAAACCTGCCAGCAATAAACAGCCGATCCACTCGTTATTCACGGAAAAACCTGTTCCCGATAATTTCTGGGCTGTCTCAATTATTTGCGTAACATAATCAGTCATCGAATCACAATCATCAAGACGTATTGATATTAAATTACGCAACAGAGTAATTCTGCGGGAGAATCCAGAATCATCAAACATAGACTTCAATTTCTGCCACAAATCTCTTGCGCTTGAAGCTTCTCTTATGTGGACGTATAGTGACGGATCTATGGTTAAAATTAACTTAGCTTTTGCTTTTGCATCTTCTGCGGTTGCAGTTTTCGGGCTTTCTTGCTTGATACACTCTGCCATGCCCTCTAAAACCAGCAAATTCTCCGCTGCAAACGCCCATTCGTGATAGTTCTCACGCCCTTTCAACTTCGGTACGTTGGTCAGGAATGAATTTGAAGCCATTTCTGTTAATTTCGCTCGTAACCAGTCAGAAAATATCCTTCACTTCAGCACGTCTACGCTAAGCTACCTAAAACTTTCACAAATACTTTTTTAAGCTAAATGTTGGGTCTGTCTGGGCCCATAACCTGTTAAAATGAAATTAAACAACTTGATAGTTTATGTGCCAATAAGCGAAAGCTTTATTCAAAAATCACAGGTTACATACACAACGGATATAGAGGGCGCTACTTGTATATTTGATGTTACCATATAAAATATTATATTCTAACAGAATTTTTATAGAATACTAAATAATTTATTGTAGTACCTAGACGTAAAAAAAGGTTCGATTCGAACGGTATAGATTTGCATAGAAAATATGTCAGGGGAGAGGAAAGGGTAAAAGGGGAAGGAGGAAATGTCACCTATGTTACCCGCCAGGTCCTAAAGAATAAGTTTGCAAATTTTGAGTCAGATCAGTCAAACGGTACAGATTTGCCTCGAAAATATATCAGGGGGAAGGTAAGGGGTAAAAAAATAGGGGGGAAATGTCACCAACGTTATCCGCCGAATCCTAAAGAGTAAGGTTCCAAATTTTGAGTCCGATCTGTGGAACGGTACAGATTTGCATCGAAAATATACCTGTGGGGAGGGGAAGAGGTAAAATAATAGGGGGGAAATGTCGCCTATGTTACCCGCCGAGTCCTAAAGAATTAGTTTCCAAATTTTTAGTCTGAGCGGTTGAACGGTACAGATTTGTATCGAAAATATATCTTGGGGAGGGGAAGGGGTAAAATAATAGGGGGGAAATGTCGCCTATGTTATCCGCCGGGTCCTAAAGAATAAGTTTCCAAATTTTGAGTCCGATCGGTAAAACATATTTTTTTTAACATTTTTCTTTAATAAGAGCTGAGACCAAAAAAAAAATAAAAAACGTCACAATATTATTTAATACCAAACTAAATATTGAATTATTTTTGACTCAAAATCTAGTTGTAGCCCTTAACTACGTGGATGACTGTAATATATATAATAAAATCAGCTATTTATGCATGTACGATGCACTTAAATAAGCTTATCCGCTTCCTGTCTTTCGATATTCGAATGTCATAAAGATATCAGTTAACGATTATTGTCACAGGAAGCTGCCGGAAGCAAATGAAAACGCTGGGAATAAATTATTGATTTGTTAATTAATGATTAATTAAGTAATTACTAAACGTCACTTTATATGAATTAATCTTAACGCTATTCCTTAAGTCGCTTTATTTAGCACTTGTAGAACATTCAATTCTCGCACGTAGTATTTATCATATTTATTTATTTCGCCACTTAGGTATTTCGCCCGATTATTTCGCTCGCAGCGCACACCTGGCTGTCGTTTGACTTACTTCACATTGAATGATCTATCAAAACACGACTAATCCTGCTTTTTATATCCAAACGTTGGATTATCGAACCTCCTAGATTATTCTAATGTGCAAGGAGAGGGTTCCCGTCGCTTCTAAACTGGTGTTTGTAGACACTTTCCAAATGCTGTAGATAAGCCTAGATTTATATAGACTGTTCTCGATGTTTCCATAGTGTTGTTCCAAGTCACATATTACCAGGGATTCTGACAGTGCATAAGTTATTTTTAGCATCTCATTACGATAGATTCATAAATAAATCGCAAACAATCGTCAATAAAGTTCGATACAAAACTTATCGCGTAAACAAGTTAAGTAAATCTTGTGTAAGATTTAACAAATGTATCATTCACATTTGTTTGTGTTTCAAAATTCGTCTTGCTTGGAACAAAAATACTCCACGTAAGACGATAATTTAACAAGGCAGACGCGGTCGTACAGTGGGAGATACAAGCATCGCAAACTGCGTTGATTACTTTTGAAGTTTACACACAACGTTTTGAGGAGGTCTATCTCCCTATCGATTCTGGAGTCCTTGAAACTCTTCCAAACACACTCCATCAATTTTCATCCTTGAAACGAATATAACTTATCTTTTGTAACCTGCAAACTTTGGCAGCCGTAACTTTGTTTGGGAAACTCGATAAAAAAGTTTCAAATGTTATTAATCAAGTTTTCGGCTGTTTTTTTTTAACTTGTCTCATCACACACGGGCGATTCGGACCGGGAAAGTAGAACAAGACTTTTTTTCAAGCTCGAAGTTAAACTATAAAATAGTTCATCTGACACGGCTGTATCGATGAAGAGAGAGATAAAGTACAAGGAGAATTTGTTGATCGCCTCTTATTTGGTTTGCCTAACTCACTTCTCATTTTATATCATATATTCAGCCCAAAATAATAAAACCAAGTAAATTTATCGCGCTTTATTATATGGGCGAGAATTATAAAACAAGAACAAAAGTTTTCAAGGGGTGTAAGTTACGATTATCTAGATACAACGTAACATGTGTGTAAAAAATATTTTTTTATCATTTTTTCTAATGGAAAGCGAAACTATTTGTTTATTATATTAGTTGTCAGATGACATGATTGATGAGGTGATCCTTAAATTATTAGTAAAATACGCGAAAATCTGTTTCTTTATTTATTATTTTATAAAATCTTTGTAGATTCGACGGTCCCTACGTATATTGTGGAAAAATTCTAATTTCCTTGTACTATCTTTAACCATCCGATTTATTCTATATTTTCGGATTTTAATATATGCTTTGTTTTAAACTAAAATATATATTTTTAAAAATTGTACGAAAATATAGAGTAAATTGGATGATTTTAGATGGTAAAACGAAAAAATAATTTTTGCAGACTTGACGGTATATATACGTAGAGATATATGAAAGATTTTTAATTTTAATTAACCCTTAATTTACACACAAATAGTTTCAATTATAAATTTTGTGTAATCGTGGATACAGTGTCGCGCGCTCGAGTACCTTCCGCCAGGGGCGCGACCGTCGCGGGAGCGGAAGGACATGCGCGGGCACTTCTTGCTATGGTAAGTACTAGACACGCGTATGTCCCACGAACTCTCTCCTACACTTTACATAACGTTAAGTGATTTTTTGATTTATTTTAAATTTTTTTTTATTATTTTTTTTATTATTTTTTTAATTTTATTATTTATTTGTTCACGCCCATTAGGTATAGGCTTTTACATAAAGAATATAATATAAATTTCAAAAAGCACATACATTAAACAATATCTGTATAGCACCAAAACACGAGTATAAAAATTAAAATATTGTTTGTTTTTATAATTTTATACATTTTAGTGTTATTTAGATACTTGTTATTTATGGCAGGTATGGAAGGCCATGTTTTTTTTATTTTTTATTTATTTAATAGATTGATACATATTTTTTACGATAAGATAGTGACAGTTTTAACACAAGGTATTTCTCTTCTACATGAGTTCTATAAAGGTGTGTTCTATAAAGGTGAGTAGAAGAGGAGTATCATTATATATTATTTATATATATAATTGTTTATAAGGCTTACGACCTATATGGCTGCCTTTAATGATCACTTTAGACAATGTTACGTTAAAAAAGTATATTTCTTGATACTCTAGTAAATTAGATATCTTATTATCAGCGATAAAATCTATATATTGGTTCATGGCAATGACAAATTTCAGCCATGGATGGCGTTAGCGTAAGTTAAGTTAAAATTAAAACGTTAAACCTGTTGCATAAATAACGTATATAAAATTATTATTATTAAAGATGTGGTGTAATCGTGGATCGAATTGGTCACTTAATATTGGGTAAAGTAATATACCTATTCCACTTGATATTGTAGGACAGACCTGTTTAATCTGGTTAATGTTATTTATTTAGACAATGGTAGATCCGCATAGTAACCGAACTACCAGTGAAGATCAAAAGCATTACTTTAATCGACTATACAATAACCGTCAGTTTACATTGTGTAAAGTGACGGTTATTGTTTAGCCGGGTAAAATAATGGTTTCGACCCTCACTAGTAGTTAGGTTACTACGTAGATCTACCATGGTCTAAATGATATTAACCGGTTTAAACAGGTCTGTCCTACAATATAAAGTTTTCATGATCATGTCGGCTATTTCAGGCATGTTGTATTTAGTTTTTGTATTATCTCATATATTTTCTTCACTGATATCTCTCCGTTGAGAGGTATCAGTTGTAGAATAAAGTATTAAAATAATGTAATATTTTTGGTTTTATAAAATATACTCTGGCATTCCTTGCTTAGTTTTATATATTTTTTTATTTTGTGATGTGCAATAATAGCTTTCACAATTATGCTCTGTAGAAACATACATTTATTAAATTTTATGATAAATAATTTAACACAGTAGCTAATTATTTAAAATATTTAAAATTTTAATACTGCCTTGGTTGTAACATTAATTTTTTTTCACTTATCAGATCCTTCAAGTCTTTGTAATAAAGACCTTTTAAATTACACTCCATAAATATTTTGATCTCTTTTCGAAACCTAAAACTTTAAAATTTATAAAAAGTTCAAATATAATGAAAAAATATAACCTTCCGTTTCGTACAATCTCACTCAATTAAAGGTTCTCAAGTTTTTGGTTTGATAATTTGACAAGTCACTTTTTCATTAATAATGTTTATTAAAACCTGCCAAGAGTTAAAAAATGTTTACTAAAAAAATATTTAAACATTTTTCGAAGAGTGTCACTAAATGTATTTTAAATATTGAGAGATTTAGATTCTCTTGACTATAGCGTAGTTAAATAACATACAAAAAAATATATACAAGGCGAACGGTGCTGATAATATTATTTGGTTCAATGGATTTGACTTACGACAATACGAAGCAAGGATGTGTAAATAATAGTTAAACGTACACGAATCTTTTAGAATAAAATTTTGAAACCTTCTTTGATTTCGCCATCGATTCCTCCTTTTAAAATTATTTACGAGTATATGTTATTTATATTTCAATGTCTTACGATAATCATACTTTTCTTCCAAATTCTTAAAATATTTTCATTTTTATTCTTGTTTAAAGATTTCACTAAATTTTAATCACTTCATAATTCATCGCTTATTGGGCGGCCCTCGTAGGATGATTTTACTGTTTTTCCATACTTGGGCTTCCGGCTCGATTTCTGGTAAAAAAAACACATTCAAATTTCTGATGCCTTGGTTTTTTGTGAAGTGTTTAGCAACAGTAATTGCTGTTCCTGTTAGTTGTAGCGATGCTAAAATATCTGAAATATTATTTTTTTATGTATTTGCGTTGAGTGAACAGGCTTACTAACTAAATAGGCTTGAACACACCACAAACTCAAACCTTAAACATACGTCAAGCGTCATATACCGACTTTTTTGCACAAATAGGTACTCTTAAATACAAGTTTATTTATCTGTTTTATTGTCTTTTAGACCTCACTTCGAAGTTTTGAATTTAAGGCACTTCAAAACTGGAAAAAGATCATCTTCATTATCTTTTTACTCTTTGAGTACTTTTACACTTGGATGTCATAACCACTTTTGGCTCTTAAACCACTGAGGGACTTTGGCTTTTTAGAGAGATCTCGATTCTCATTTTCAGATATTTTTTCTGGTCCAGAATTTTTGAGACATACGAGTTCCTACATATATGTCATTGAACATATTATCGCTTCATCTCGGTTTTGATTGTCTTTTCACCTGCGCTCTGTTGTATCGATTATCCTCTCCACATGGAAATTCTATCGAAATATTTCATTTTTATTAAACCTTGAGATAATTTCTCATTATACAATGTAACGATCTAACTGGCTGTGATTTTCCTTAGACAATAAATAATTAATGCAACTAATTATGTATTTTAATTAAGTGTAATTTCATAATAATTTTGATGGGCTAATTAAAATTTTGCTATTTAGAAAAACTTTTTAAAATCATGTGATCAGGTCATGAAAAATCTCCGCATTATATTTTTACTTTTACCGCACAAAATATTACTTTTCAATTACATAATTATAGAGAGAAAATATAGTGTGAGTGTTTTTGTTTGTAAGAATTTTTTTATCATTTTAGCGGTAAACTTATAAGCAATCCTCAATATACATTTAACTTGTTTGTTGACATTGCTTTATTAGATTTCATTTGAAATTGCTTCTCAACAACATTGAACGTTTTTTCATACATAAAAGATATCAAAGAATGATATGGAGATCGAAACGCGTAAAAGTTGGTTGATTTGGTGTTAAATAAATAACATAATACTTGTAGCAAAATTGATTTTACCAATAAACAAGTAGCCCCCACACGTTCGGCCGAGGTCCCTCATACTTGCCGGCAATATTCTTGACTGGCATAAGCCTAGTTTATCTGTGACGCTTTATTGAATTTCGTTTCTTTGTGCGCGTTTCATTATTATACGAGGCTTTGCCCGCGCGTTACGCGCGTACGTAAATATTTTCCGGGAATAATTTCCAATTCGATTTCACCTTTTTTCCTTGGGCTTTATTTGCTCGGCAGTGCCATTATACCGTAACAAACACGGTTTTCTATGCGCCCGAATAGGGATTACTCGCTGAAAATAAAGGCCGGCGGAAAATTTACCGATAACGTAATTCGAGCGTGGGCGTTGAAAATGTTGCATTCCTCTCCCGCGTCCGTCCCACCGGGAGGGCCGTATCACAAGCTTGATGAGTTTGCTGCTAGGAAGAGTTAGTGGACCGTTCTCTGTACACATCGAAATTCATGTAAAATACACTGCTAACGGCCTTCATTGCAGATTGCAGCTCCTGCGTGGGATGCGTTTATATTCACTTGGGTGAAATGCCCCACCTAGCTAAAAGGAAATAAATAATTTTTGAAAAAAAAATTTTTTTGTACTTTTGGGTACTTGAGATCATATTTTTTTCTAATAAGCATGTTTGCCCTATTTCCATCAAAATATTAAAATACAAGCATTTTTAATTTGCAGTATATCCATCTGGGGAACGTAACATGAAGCTTATTTGCAGTTTTAAGGTTTAAAATATGTAAAAATACCTCATATAATAATAAAATAATCTTTTTTATATCTACTATTTCAATATCTTTTGTCTGAGCGAAAAAAATTAATAAGTATTCATTTGAATTCACGTTTCCTTGATTATTTACTTAGTAATTTGTTTAATGGAGATACTGTTTTTTTTAGCTCAGTGCAGCAGTGAAAACTTCGATAGATTTTAAATCAGGAAAAACAATCTACAATATTAAGACAATATTTTTCATGTATGGAGGGTATCGTGTAGCGTTTTAAAAATTACCATAATTCCTTTGATGTTATGCTTCGGATGGATAAAGAAAAATAAGTTTGTAAAAACAATACGAGTACAAGCTTCAAACCTCAAACATCTGTGATATGAAAATCTTTTATGAAGTGCTATAAGAAATAAGAAAGGTAAAAATAACGTCAATGTAAAATTGAGCTTAGAAAATTTGGAAAAGCTGTGTGAATTTCCGATATGTTAAAAATTTATAAATATTATTTGCTCATTTTAATAAACACTCAATTAAGCTTAGTAATTTATACATGTTGATTAATTTTTTCATTACTATAATTTCGAGAGGAGCAGACTCTCTCATCATAAAGTAAAAGTTATAAATCACACCTGATGATGGGACCATCTACGCCCCTTGAAACAATATTAATGGTAAAATAACTCCGCGCATGTTTACTACAAAATTTATTGTTTCGCTGTTTTTCTGGACGCAAATAATTTGGAAAACTGACAAATAATAAATATATACTTGGGCTTAACAAAGACGCGAATCAATGTTTAAATTTTATTTTTATAATAATAATAATAATACATTTTACTATTGTTTTCATAATAATTTACTGATTCTAACGGAATGAACACATTTTTGTCATCAATAAATAAATGATTTAGATTATGTTGTGTAAGATTGTGATGATCCACAGAGATAGTGGGTATCCTAATCAAATCGAGCAGACTGTATTTAATGTCGAAATGATGTTCAATTAATATTATAAAGCATTTTATTGTATTTCAATATAAATCGTTCTCCTGGTCACGGTAAGCACTGTGATGACCCTCGTAGTTAGTGGGGCATCGCGGCCTTGATACATTTAATAATAATTTAGTATAGCTCCTGGTCCGGCACCAGAGTTAGACATCCCATGGGGTGTGTGTTGAATATATAAGGCGAAGCAAATCTATAATACAATTCATTCCATTGCAAATCAATGTAAATCATATTCTTTTCACGGCTAACGATGTAAGATGCCCCTAATGTGGGTCCTACTAAATAATGAAGGTTAGTAAGTAGCAAACCGTCGCGTTCAAAATACAATTTATTGGATTATCAAATATTTCATTATTCTTATATGTGAGCGCGCGCGATCGAGCGACAGGTTGCAACCGGTCGACTTCAACCATATGATGTAGCGATACAGTTGTTAAAAATTAAATATTCAATACAGAAATATTACTACTACTAAAATTCGACTTTTCATATGAAATAATGTTCTATACTATCAGAAATTATTCTATACGATAAATTAACTAAAAATACGTATTAACCGAAAATAATTCTAATTTGCTGTTGAATATTACCTATAAAGATATTGACTAAAACTTTTGCTTTGAATGGAATATTAACTACTTCTCTCATCAAATATTATTCTGCAGCAAATATTCAATGAAATTATAGGAACTAAAATATTTCTATCATCTTGGGTTCGCATACTATATTGAAAATACCTAATGCCCTTTGCATTTACTAAGTATATTACCTAAATAGCCACAGCTATACCATCCTGTCCGTCAGGGACTAAACATAAAACATAGTTATATTTCTAAAAGTGCTACCTCTTACGCGACAAAAATACCTATTGCAGTCGGGCTATGAATATGAACTATTTCCGCCTCATAATGGCGCCTGGAACCAATACTAAAAATCTCACTAGAAATAATAAATGCGACTAAATCTCGATAAATACAATATATACTATTCGTAATACGTCGTTGAATTGGCACATGAATCGTCTAATGGATGAAGGACCCCGTTGTGTATCGTAATAACTTCAAATTCTTTTATAGGAGCAGTGTGGAAACAATTGCATAATATTACGTAATATAAACATCTAACGAACCTAATAATCTATACATTTATGTTACAATAAAATACGTTCACTAGAAAGAATTCGTATATTAGGAATAAAACATTTTCGATTGGAGACAACCCAGTAAAATCGTTCGAACGGCGCAAAAGGAAAAAATTCACACATATTAAATAACACTGAAATTAATAATTATAAACACTTTGTATTAGCAAATTCTTACCTTGAATGGTTTCGTTCTAGACGTGCATGAACCTGTTCATATTAATTCCATGGGAAAATAATACATATATTTTCTACCTACGAAATAAGACATTTTTGAAGCGAAACTTCTTTATAAATAAGTAGATAAGGTCTCGGGGATGGTTTGTTCGAAAGGATTCTACAACAGCCCGTGAGTTTATATGAAATAATAGTTTCTTTGAATGCTAAATTTTGGTTTTTTAAACCCTCAGCATCTCTGCTGAGAGGGGTAGAGGCCCCGCGCCCGCCTAAACCCGGTGGCCGACTTCCTAAGTGACTAAACGGCCCCCCTTGTTCCTCCGGAACTTACTGCATCCCGAGACTCTATCTCTTCTTTACGAGATGTGATCCTGTGACGCCTCTCTTTTAGGCTTATAATTGAGATGTACGTACTCTTTTGGTACGAGTTTCTGATGATGTGTGTTGTCTTGAGGCGCCTTTCTTTTAGGCCGGTGTTTGAAGAATCATGTACTCTTTTGGTACGAATTGATGACGACATTAGCCTCCTTTGCGGGCATAGTCAGCGATGTTACAAATTATTGTGCAATCTCATTATGCCTTTTCAGAGCGGCGTCCCACGATTCTGCATCTTGCAACATTTACTTTGGACAAATGTTAGAGTGTTAGTAACATATTTATAATATCCCAGCTATTCCATATGAGTGAATGATTTTTATATTTATTCTGGCCCTGTCTTTCTTACAGAGGACGAAATAGAAGTTAACGTTTTCTATCAAGGTTTTACAGCATTCAAGCATGGAAATCCTTCCAAAGACAAAGGGAACCTTTTTGTTGGTTTAAGTAGTTTGCGCCAGATGAGGTTAGGTGGTCGGTTTATTGACGACCCCGAGCAACAAGGAGGACCCCGCCTTTAAGGGGCCCTGCAGGGGCTTGTGCGGGTTCCACGCCCAAGTGCCGGCAATCATCCACCCCTCAGCCAGCTAGGCTAACACAAACCAGATATCCCCAATCTTTAGTTAGATCTCCCCATTCTGTCCTTTACTCGTCATTCTGAAGCTACTTGTTAAGCCAGATGTACCGAGGTACTCAAATCATAAAGACTTGGCTGAAGACCGGATTGCGCAATACTTATGCAACACAATTATTATAAGGCTACTAAGCATTTCTTATAGAATTACGTGTATTCAATTATTAGTAAAAATAGTTTGAAAATCCCCATACTTTAAAATATATTCGTTCGGAAGAATTTCTCGTACGATTTGGATTGATATCTGGTTATGCAATACATAACGCGTCGACAATATTATGAATCTATTACGCACTGCTTATAGAGCTCCGTAAAATCAATTGTTAATACAAATGGTATGAAAATCCCCAAGCATCAAAATATATTCGTTTGGGAGATATTCCCGTACGAATTGAGCCAAGATCACACAAGAAATCGTGATATTAATTATACATTATTGCTCCGATTTTAAATCTTCCCAAAATAAATACATTTCAATAGTGAAAATAATTAATCGATAGATAATATAAATGTGTTCCTTAGCTGTTACACAGTGGCGGTATGATCCTCTCTGGTACTGATGAATGGTAGATTCCTCCATACGTCCGGGCAGCAACTCCGTCCGCAAATGCTGTTCTGGAACTCAGGGCTCCGTCGGTAGTCTGTTGGGCAGCGCTCCCGCTCGCAAGTCTGGTCTCGAACTGAAGGGGCTGAGTATATCGTGTTCGCTCCTTTTATAGTAACGATTTCACCATACCTCTGAAATCCACGCTAGTGCAGTGACTCATCCTATGCGCGATGACCTCACCGCCGGCGCTCGCCATTGGCCGGATTCAGCCATCAGGACGGTCGCCCCCGGCTCAACCCGTCGAAAGGTAACGCGTGCCTGTGATTGGTCCGTTTCGTTAAAATAAGAGTAAAGCACTCGCTATACGCGAGACTTGCTGTTCCGTTTCATAAATAATAAAGGCTCGTTCGCACCTACTCACAAGGTCGAGTCTATTAGGATTGGCAAACAATATTAATTTAACACAGAATTATATCTATGGTATAATAAAAAACCTAAGAAATATTACTTGTATAGCCGAATATTCAATATTTTGTTAGCCTCTTGTAATACATGGAATCTTGAGAAGAAATATATCAGGCTTTTACTTTTAAACGATTCAAACCAGAAGAAATATATTTTTGATGTCCATACTTGGCTTTTTGAATATTATTATTTTAAGATTTTCTAAATTTATTAAATCTATCTCTATGTCGACCATCACAAGATTTACACATTATCAGTGGTTGCAAAAATAAATATATTAGTATTTTAATAAAAATATAATGTCATAAGGAGGATTAGAGGACAGGCACAAGTGTTTACAAAATATTAAAAAATTCGAAAATATCTGGCATAAAAATAAGAAAATATCTTCAATTTTTTCATATATTAAGATGGACGCAAATGTGGGAGAGGCGCGTAATCTGATTAAGTTATGATGAAGTAAGCTACCATACAGCAAAGTTTCGATATAGAATTACGGTCGCGCACCGAAGCTGTACAGGATCCATTCAGGACAATAATTTGGTTAATATATGGGCGGCCTGTGGTTAGAGCCTAGCCATTTATCAAAATTTTGTATTCGCCCCGCGATGCTTTATATAGAACATCCTTCTCTGGCTGTACACACCATGCCAGGGGAAAAACAATATAATTTTTTATACGATTTTATAAATAAAATAAAATCAAAAATATAACACCACTCGATATTATTTCAACGATGAACGCTTGAAAAATAGTGCAAATCGAAAAAGAATATCTGAAAAAATAAAAATTAATAAAGCTCGATTTTATGGTCATGGCACTCCAAAAATGAGTTGTATACCGATAAACATATCGGTGTGCATCTCACCTATGCGAGAAAGAGATAAGTTGTATGGGTAGCTTCACGCTATACAGTAATGTAAAAACGTACTTGGCGTTAGTGACGCATGGATTGGTTATGTACACCGCGCGCAGAGTATTGTTGTTTAAAATAAATCATTGATAATCAACTAACTAACTAATCATTACGCCGTTTACTCGCAGGGTATGCAGAGATATAATGCCACATTCTTCTATCTTAGAACACCACTTTTGGCAAACCATCCTTTCCTCGCTCCAAACCATCTCAGCCCTTCTATTTTCATTCTGTCAACCACACTACAGCCAGCATTGAATTCATTTCTAATTTGTTCATTCCTCACTATATCGACCAAAATCTTTCCACACAATGGCTGTAGACGTAATGATAAGAATTATTATTACATATTTTTTACAACTTTCCGTAATTTTTTGTTGTCTCTTTATAATAAAATTAAATATACTCTTCGCTTTTAACCAACATTATTTTCTTCACTTACTAATTTCAGCTAAAGAAGTGCATCGATAAAGTCATTATTCTTATTATAAATATGTGCTGTATATTATTTCATTTAATATAAAAAAAATGTTAAACATTTAACCCTGTAAATGCCATAAGCGTGTTTATACACCAAACTTTATGAGTTATTTTCAGTATGTGTGTGATTTTCATTTGCTTTTTGACCTTGCAGAGACAGGATTAAACACGATTTTCAATGTCATATATTTAAAGTCAGTCTGCCGTGTAGATGACATTTCCCAACATTTTATATATGGTTTCTCATAGTGTTGTATTGAAACCTGCCATTAACTTCTATGATAATATATTTTTTAAGCCCCTGGCATTTAAAAAGTTAAAAAAAAAAACTAGCAACAAATTCTTAGTAGCCGACTTTTCAGTGTAAAAATCGACCTGCAAAATCACAATCCCTGATCCAAAATCAAAAACCCTCTACACAAATTGGTTGACAACACATTATTAATCACTTATTAATTATTCCTGATGAGGATAAATTCGAAACTAGACCAGCAATAATATGAACGTATGTGTAGTATTAAAGTTTAGCCATGTAAAAAAAAAAAATGCTGTTGTACCTTAAACCGCAATATTAATTAATTATATTCATGTTACCTTTTCACAAAATGCATTATAAAAAAAAGTAACCCATAAAAACCAAGTTTTTATTATACTCCCTTTCTTTGTAAAATATAACAACAATTAAACACGAATTAAAACATATAACGTAACACGAAACTTACAGTAATTTAATATATTTCTAAAATGTCAGATGGTTTGAGCTTTGATAAGACACTTCATGCTTTGAAGATTAAATTCTAAAAACATTTGTCAGTCAATTTAGATTTTCGACATTCGTAGTGAAGTACCTATTATGTATACCGACGGAGTAATTCAAATTTAGTAAATATTCCACGACGTTATCGGGCCACCGTTGCTAATCAAACTTTTCTAATTTTTCCAATTTGAAAAAACCAATGAAATTTCTTAAAATCCAAAATTATACTATAATAATTATTTTTTTTAACGAAAATTTGATAGATCTTCTTGATCGTCGCCACGATTGTCTACTTGCCAAGTTTCAGCTTGATTGGATCACGGAAAAAGGTTCAAAAATCTATCCAAAGTTTTTTTTGACGGCAAGCCGGCAAGCAAGCAAGCAGACGCCACGAGTTAATATAAAGGGAGTAATAATACAAATTTCTTCACTTTCAACAACGTGATTTTGCACTGC
Organism: Agrypnia vestita; assembly: GCA_016648135.1. Classification (NCBI taxonomy): domain Eukaryota; kingdom Metazoa; phylum Arthropoda; class Insecta; order Trichoptera; family Phryganeidae; genus Agrypnia; species Agrypnia vestita. Next base: position 5,806 of record JADDOH010013262.1, on the reverse strand, counting down.
AGAAAAATATGTTATTTTTCCTCTTAATTAGAACGATGTCTGAAAACATTTATTTTCTCGACGAAAATGGTTCAACATCACCCATGTCGAAAAAAATAAAAAATTCAAAGAACCGTCCGGAAAAAACCTTTCTTTCTAATATATTCAAAATTACTTTGTGTTCTCGATATCTTTCTTCACATCGCACAGCGTTTTCATTTCGACATTTACATATTTAATATTATTTCTACATACTATCTCGACTAAACATTATCTGGAAATACGCTTTCATTTTTAAAATAAAAAACTTCCCTTACGTTCGCCAAACGAAAAATAGATTTAAGCCCTCGGTTGTCAGAATTTTTTGAACGTTATTTTAACGTGTTGTAAAATAATGATTGATTTCAAAATTTTTATACATTTTTAAAAGGCCGTAAAGTGTAAATGTACAGGCTGTTTTTGTTAAACCTATGTATCTATATAATAATGAATCATAATAAGATATTTTTAAACATGCATTATGTTTTACCATCATGCACAAAATTTACGGGCGTGTCACGCCTGTGTATGTGCTAAACTAAATAAAAAAAAAAAAAAAATAAATAAAAATCGTTTTGTTAAACTTTTTTATTAATACTTTGTTATGAATTGTACAATTTCTCAGAGATAATCCCGTGTCAGAAGAGACAACGCTATTATTAAGATGTAAGTTTATCTGTTTAGATATCAAAAAAAGTATTTAAATAAGAAAACAGTAATTGGTTTTAAAATAAATATTAACTAGCCCTACACGCGTGAAAAATGAGAAATAATAATAATTCATAACGACCCTTACGTAACCGCACAACTTGAGCCGCGTGCCGTCTTATGATCTGTATGTGCAGGCTTAAGTGATTACTTTACACAATGCAACATTCACCAATTCCACCATAAGAACATACACACATTATCAATTTCTTTATAGTTGTATATATATTCTAAATCAGTATTATTTCAAATATTTGAAGGGATCTTGTTAATATATACATATACATAAAAATATATCTACCTACATGTTTTCAGAACATAAATATTGTAACGAGATAATTACGCAATGTCAGAGCCTCCCGTGGACAAAGACACGATCGAACATTCCATAACATTCTAGAACGCTCGACAACGTTCTGGAATTATCTACAACATTCGGTAAACGTCTGGAATAGAAGTTCAAAAAACCAACGTCTTTTTTATAAAAGGGTGGAGCCAGTGCCGCGGCGGATCATGTTTATTTTGACGTTTACCGGCGTGACATAAACAGCGATAAAACCGTTAGCGAAAACAGTGTTGCAAATGCGTGTGTGATACCAGCGACAGCAGATTCATCTTTGCGAAAGATATCAGGCAAAGTATTTACGTGAAGAATTAAACAGAATATTCTAACAAGCAGTAGTAAAGTATTTCACAGATGAGTGATTGATTGCGAAATAGTGTGCATTAAAGAAAAGTGTTGAAATCAAATTCGTATCCAGTGACTTTGAAAATTTGTTGAAATAATTATTTAATCATTAATTAATTTTCCTCCTATTGCTATGCTCCGCGACAATGTAAAAATATTTTGACAAGTGTAGATTTTGTCATATATCAGAAGTTTCCTTTTTTCCTGTCGTATCCTGGAGGACCCACCCTCGGCGTGTAGGTGTGCGTGTCGAGTCCTGCTCCTGTAGGTATCACAGCTGATTGACAAGATCGCAAGCGCCATCTGACGGAGATGAATTATTCATCCCCCGAAGGCTGGTGGGCGAAGGATAAAAGCCTTACGGTGTACTTTAAGGTGGGATATCTTTTTACACGCCGTCTCCGCATCAATTGAGGCTTTCGAGTTGAGATGTTTGTCTCTAATTTGCGGGGAATAAAATAGAGATAAATTTAATAATGTCTCTCCGCATCGAGTTTAATCTCTTATTATAACACTTTGTGTAAATCACTAATATATTAAATTATTAAAATATTTCGGGACCAATGGTAACCTTCATCACGATAAACTATACAGTAAACAATAAAGCATACTAAAAATTTAAAATCGAATAAAAGAGCACTTATGATGCTTAAATAACAATAACTACTCAGATTTTTTCTAATCATACTTGGGAAAAAACATATTATTTTGATATTAATAAGAATTTTCAAATTCCACATACAAAGAACATTGGATTACAATTGGATAAATTGAAAAAAGTTTTACAAGCTCATTAAGTATTATAAATAACTTGGTCCCTTTGCAAATTTTTTAAATCTTTTAAGTTTGATCGTACTTAGTCATTTATCTCCATATATTTATTTTTAGTTTTGTTAATGTGTTTACTTTGATTTTTAATTTTTAGTATACCTTGAATATCGACGAAATGACCACTGTCCCCTAAACATATTGAATATTTAAACAAAATAGTGGTGTGTACAAAGCGTTTTATAAATAATTATATAGAAAATGTCATCAAAAAGTCGTTTAGCAGTCATTGTTGAAGTTGTATTTTATTATTTTGAGGTAGAATTATAAGTTTTTATAATCAAATTGGATTGTTAAAATGCAAATTATGTTAAAAAAAAAATGATGCTCATAAAAAATTGACTATGGTGGGTTTTCCCGGTACAGGTAAACAGAAATGGAAATTACACACAAAACTGGTGCGTACGTAGATATGTGCACACACTACGTACATCAGTTATATAGATATATATGAAATTTTTTCGAACAGACAGTACATAGGTCGTTATTGACCATTATATACGGTTCAAGTGTGACTTTAGAGTACAAGAGTACAATTTAAAGATATCAAGAGTACATAATTCATGGAGTATATCTCCCAGAACCCCACTGTCCATTAAATGAACGTGCACAACAAAATGGTGTGCGGTTCGAGAATGTGGCTCCTTAGCCACGCTCAGATGCACGACCAATAAATAAATCGTGGCAAACGTCATTCTCGTAATTAGAAACCGTTGAAGGAGAAACACTTTTTATGATAAAGAAATTATAAATAATGTTCTAATCAACAAATACAGTATGTTGTAGATCAAAAAGTTTTACAAGACCTCACAAGTGTGAAGTGCGCAGGTTTCAAGGTCAACGCCGTGTATTGAAAGAAATATATTTTTCTATGTTACGACCTTAATAATGTTATTTTTATGTTGCTTTGCGATACGGGGGACAGGCGTGCGAACATCAATTATGTGTAATTGTATAATACAATAAAAATTTATCAATAATAATAATAATATATGATTAAATTTTTTCACATTTTGTGCTAGGGTAAAATATATTCATACAAGACCATTACATATTTAAGAAAATTAAAGATTCTTGGCGGGTTAAATAATTATTTAATATAAAAGCTACGAAATATAAAGTCCCAACGAATCTGTAATTAATTTTAATTTCCTGCGTTCAATCGAAAATTTATTAGCCTTAAAATTGTTCGTAAAATGGTTGTACATCCTAGTTCCTCAAATTGTTTCAAGCATCAATAAGGTAATGATAAATTTCTCGGTTAATAAAGCACGAAAGCTTTCATCCTTTTACGTTTTAATATTACTAATTGCTAAAATAAATAGTAAATAAATAGTCTGGCCACTGAAATATTCGACCCTATCTCGCACTAAGATTTACAATTTTTATCTCTCCCCTACCTAGAATACCTAATTACTACAACTACTCATCCATTAACATTAATCTGAATATGTTTTCCACGATATAGGCTCAATTTTAAAGCGAACATGTTTTCTATACGTATCGTTTATTATATTAAGTATCAAAATATACTCAACCACCATTTTTGTATATTTTATAGATTTGAGTGTCAAAATATTCTCAATGCACATTTTTACATAACTACCAATCTGAACTTATAACTTGTCCAAAATTAGCTGACTCAAGTTATAAACAAGATATCAAAGTGTTTTCTTTGATTTGCCAAGAAAATAGTTCACGGATTTAGTTAGGTTTTGATTTTTTACTACATACGTGATTGATAGTCGTTCGATCATGTAATGCTTACCGTATAGCCGAGTTCACACCATTTACTTTCGAACGTCGGACGTACGACAGGCTTACGCACGTAAGCCAGCCGTACGATAGCTGATAAGCCCTCGAAACTCCAAAAAAGAGTTTTTATAGTCTAAACTAAAAAAAATAGCTTATAATAGTCCCCATGAGACATATTTAAAATACGTCCCGATAAATGATATACCCCTGGGGAAAAAATACAGTTTTGTGTTTTTGAAAATTTTTAACATAATCTAAGTATTCTGAACAATAAATTCAAATCATATTGTCAACTTTATGCGATCTCTATACTATACTATACTAAACTATTAAGACTCTATACTATACTATACTATTACTACTAAGAATATCAATATTTTAAGATTTATTTTAATCGTGCATATTTCGTTATGTACGACAGGTGAGGCATGATACTTAGGTATACAGGTGCATTCAGTTTTTAATTGAAGTTGTACATTAATGTATAATATATTAGAAAAATGCGAAAAGAAATATTTTTTCTGACGAAATATTAGGGTGTACTAAAAATATTATTAGTTTAATTATAACCGTGAAAATTGTGACAAACGCATTTCAATTTATTTGATAGAAATTACATTTATGTACAACTTATACATGATTCTTTACACTTGCATGTATAGATGGAAAGGAAAATATTTTTGAAACAAGAGATATTTGAAATAAAAAGCTTTATTATAGATGGATTGATATTTTATCTGCATGTTTCAATTATCTCGAATAAATCGGGAAAGAATGCCCAGTCTATATAATTATTTGTGATTTGATAGAATTATTATTATGACTCGCCTGATTCCCGAGGATAATGGGGGCGCTATTCTTGATAGTTCTTGCCCGCGAATCTATTAACAGAATCCAATTATTGAGGCGGCATGCCAGTTCATACCGCCCGAAACGGACGCAACCTCCCAACACCCTACACCCTACAGCCTTCACACACCCATACATTCCGCGTTATGAAATATCGCTCCCTTATGTTGCATTTCGCTACTGCCGGGGAAATCGGGGACAAATGTGACGTTTCGTGAATTTTATGTTTTAATTTAAAAGGCGGCGAGACATTTTTCGAAAATAAACAAAGAGATTTTGTAAACTGATGAATAAATTCAAGTATTTTATCTTCGCTAGCACGGTAGCTGAGCGTTCTAATGGAGATTTAAGGTCGTGTTTTTGTTTTCGAGCGGCAGTGTATGTATATATCTGCACAGGTTTTTAGAGATTTTGAAGAATTTTGGAGGTGAAAAAAAGCAAAATTTATTGTATTTGTTAATACTACGTGAAGGAAAATCTTTGTCGAACAAAACTTGTGCAACAAAATGTTATAAAAATTACTTTTTTTCTGTAGCGGTTTCGAGACGTAACCCGTCTTTTAGTCAGGACAAACGTTACAGTAGCATGTAAATATCACTACACACCGCAACCATAGTTTTATTTACACACCAAAACCTTCAAAAAACACACTCCACATGCTAACTAAAGGCCAACATGTATTAAGTTTCTTGATAATTTAAATTTAGCAAAGTTAAATTTAGCGTGAATTTAAATAATTATTTTGCACCACAAAGAAACTATCATATGAGTCAATATTTTTATAGTTACTTGCCTTACGCCCGTAAAAAATCACGGTAATTTAGTGGGGGACCATTGCGTGTTGCCATAGTCATGCTCTAATTATCTTAAATTATAATTCCAACAAGTTACTTTACGGACAGACAGACGATGAAATTATTATATTTTTGAAAAATACTTTCACTTGATAAAATCATCATT
>JADDOH010013261.1:0-36469 GCA_016648135.1 Agrypnia vestita | reverse complement strand
TATTTAATATAATATTTTGGAAAAATGGCATGAGTCCGATTGTCAAAAGCCAGGGATTCGTTAGACGAAATCTCAATATATTTTTATTTATTTATTTATCTTCATCTTGTTACATGACATAGAAGATAGAGCCGCTCATCTCACTAGGAAGAACCTGTGCTGAGATGAGCAGCTGTATACATACAACAATATAGTGAGAACAAAAAATAATAAAGATATACAACATGATATACAAAGATATACATATGAACAGGAAACAGACAAAGGCAAACAATGGGTCAACAAACAAAACAATTGAAGCCACGATCTCAGTTCCAGAAACGTCATCCAATCACAGGTTCAACTAAAAAGCAGATAATAAACAATCTCAGATAATATTTACGGCCACGTACCACGTACGTATCTACGAATTTTGAAATGTTGAAACAAAATGACTTCTGGGATAAAACCGTCGATTGAATCTATTCCTGGTGCTACATTTTCTTTATTTCCTTATATGGATGGCCTCATAGCTGTAATGAATTGATTGTAAAATAATTATGCATTTAAGTATAAACGAATATTTGTTTAAATATGCGAAATAGTATATTAAATTTGTATATTAAAAACAATGCTGCGCGTCCCGCTTATAAAACATAGAAATGTAAGATTTTAACGAATGTAACTAATAGATTTAGAATTTATTTCTACATTTTAATGTTTTTTAAAACTCCTTATACTGTACGTATTTTAGAAATGTGAATGCGCCATTCAAATTTTGAGATTTTTGTTCTAATGCATTAAACATGTTTCATATATCAATAATTACAAAATATTTTTAAAAAAATTGTACATGATACACTTGTTCGCCTTTGGTAATCAATCAATTATGTGCAACATTTAATATAGTTGGGTCTTGAGTGTTAGTAATCTATCTCTGCTCCAGCTATGACTATATTATGAAAAAAAATGAATAGGAAGTATACAGGAAATTTGATTATTCGAGGGGCGGCTATTATTAAAAATTGGTAAAAAAGTTATAATTGATTACATTTTCTTTAATGTGTTATTCAAACTTAATTTCATTCGAAAATATATTACGTATATTCATATACAGATGTTTTATAGAAAACGTGCATATTCTTACGTATAGCTAGGTATTACAACATTCTGAACGAAAAATGAAATGTTTTTTGACTAAAATGCTCCATTACCTAGATAAAAATGAAAAATACTGAACGTTACTGAGTAGAAAATTATTATTTATATCTGAATTAAATGTTACACTATTGAAATATAGTTAGTTGTCCTTAAACCCTTAAAATAATGTCCTATTGTACTGACGTACTCCGCATTCAACAATTGACTTGCAGTAACTCAATGAATTTTTCTTCATTACACCCGTCTTACTTTATATTTAACAATTCTTCTTTTACTGTTATTTCATTTATGGGGATTAAATTTTCACAAAGCATTTCTTGTTCAAATTGTGTGTTAAAACAAACCAACTCAACTGACTATTCTCGTTAACACGATCGTGGAAATAAATATCTATAAATTGAAAAATTCCTGTCTCTGATTAATTTTTTATTTCCGGGATTGATTACTTGAATAAATTAGCGTTAAAGTGAATGTCCTAACATTACCATTTATTGGATCTAAGACGATTACAATCACCTCTGCATCGAAGTTGAACTTTAAGTCAGTAAACATGAAGACAAAATAAAGTTACTGGTTTCAAGTCATTGACCGTTATTTACACTTCCTTATCGCTTTGAACTGCATTTGAAGTCAACGACCTGAGTGATATTTGATCTTGTATTTGGTGAAATGTGCAGTATAGTATTTGCAAATAAAACAAAGATAGATAGAATAATGTAATTAAATAGTTTCCACTCGAGGGGGATCGTGATATGATTCAGAACTATATTTGATCATTGATATGCAGATTAAACGAAAATTGAGACTATTCCATTGATATTAGACATTTTTTTCAACAATCCTAAGGTACATTATTTTGCATGAAGAAAGTATTATGCAAAGAAAGTCTAAATTAAAATGAGAACGATGTGATGCTACGTGTTTTACTTTTACACCTAATCATGTACCTACCACTAACTGAAACAAATTAATGTGGCTTACAGCATTTGAGATATTTATGTGTATGATACTTAAAAATGTAAGTTGGATTGATAGGGTCGCTAATGACAAATTGATGGTACGGCTACGAACAGAAAAATAAATCACTAAAACACAAAAAATCTCGGAAATCGCAATATTTTGGCCATGTCGTGGCGCATTCAGAAAAAAAACCGCTTCTCGTCATTTAAGGCAAAATTACTATTGAAGAGGCCCTGCAAGACGGATATCATCCTGGATCTTTAGTTTATATTGTAATCCTCGGTGACTGCATTCAAAATATTTTTTTGTATATTGCAGCCTTTGCTTTTATACCCCACATTTATGTCACATAACTTTTCTTAGTCTTTTTCAAAGTAACCTTCGTGCTTGAGCTGTTAAAATAGGTTTAACTTGGTGGTCGTCCGAGAAGAGGCACCGCCAACAACTAGATAACTAGTGTTATCTAGTTGTTGTATAACATCTTCCCACTAGTAGATACCTTTTTTTTTAAATAGAGATACGAACATAGAATAGGTATGTACGTGTTAATCAAAAATCTTACTATTTTAAATAAAGCTGTACCTGTTACTTGATAATATTTATCAATATCAAGTTGTAAACAAAGTTAAACTAGCTGTGCCCGCGCGGCTTCGCACGCGTAGATTTTTAGGACACTGTTTGGATCGTCATAGAACTTTCGCGAACCTTCTAGAACATTCTCCTTCCAGAACTTTCAAGAAATTTGTCGAATGTATAGGAACCTTCTACACACACCGACACGTTCCGCCACTCAGTTTAGAACTTTAAAGAACTTTCGGGAATTTTCTAGAACCTTCTCCTTCCAGATCTTTCTAGAGCAGGTTTTTCCGGAACCTTCCGGACTCATCGACACAGTCGGCGCGTCTATTTTGAAACAATGTGAAGCATTTGCGGCCTTCCCATAACAAAACAATGTGTTCTCGTCATTTTTTTCACCACCCACTCGTCACCCACTCCCACCCACGCACAGCCACCCCCACCAAACTCGCATATTTTCGATGTGACACCAATAAATCCTAATAATCTCTCATATATTATATTTATTAGGCGCTCTATTGAATTGGATGTATCCTTTTTTCTGAGTTGGGCAACATATTCCCTCACTCTTGATGTCGTGCCTTTACCACCAAGCTGGAAACACACGAAATCGGTTCAGCCGTCCTCAAGTTTAAAGTTATCATAGTATAAATTGTAACTAAGTATTTTCATGAATTAATGTGTATCTATAGATAGGTAGAATATAATAAAATAGCACATAAACAGTGGTAAGATTAATTCATTCAGGAAGTCTGGACAAATACACCCCACCATAACTGAGATAGCGGGATGTCGTAGGTCGTGCACCTTTCTTATTTAAGCCAATGACCGATGATTGGAAGACACAATGTGGACGATTTTTAATAATGTATAAGGTAAATATTTTACAGGTTGATATAATTTAGTATCAGGTCAATAACACCAACTTAAGGCAGTTTTGTAATGATACCACTCCGACTAATACCTCTGATAAAGAATGTCATACTAAATATTACAGTACAATTATATTAAAAAATGAGTTATTTCGTAAATCAATAAATAGTATTATGAGTAATGTTGTAAATACGAGTAGTAAGTTCGAGTTAGTAAATTAGAGTGACTTGTTGGTGTAGTGGTCATGACGCTCGCCTGGTGATCTGGTGGCCAGTGATTCGAGCCTTATTCCAAGATACCAACAACTTAGTCTTATATTCATAGCATAATCGTTTAGCTTATTTTGAGAATAGTAAGAATATTGATGCTACACGCATTCCGTGTTTGCATCTCTATTTAAAAAAAGTCAACAGATTATAAGATATTTATAATCACGGTACAAATAAAGAGCGAGTAGTTTCCTAGGTCAATGTGGTCTATCATTTGACATGCAATGGTCCTCGGCATGTTATGTACACTTCGGTTATGTAAACCGAGCGCGGAATATTATTGTTTAAACTTAATGAAAATTGAAGAGATTTATTATTTTTAAACAATTAGTGTATATTATAGATATCTCACAGAGACGAAACTGTATTAATTATGGGAAAGTAGGTATAGAAGTCATTTTTGGGTGTAACAGGACTTATGACCTGTCTTTAGGTAGGCTTAAGTGATCACTTTACACAATTGTAACATTCACCATTTCCACCCATGATAGAATATACCATGCTTATTCATTTTTTGGAAGTTGTATATATGTTCAAATTGCGTGAAGCTTTCATATATGAGTTGTAAGCGCTTTTTGCATGCGGCCTGTACAAAGCCATTTTGATTCCCCTAAATCCCCACAGATGTCGCTAATGAGAAAATCTACAATTGATTTTTACGGAATTTTGAAGGCAATATACTTTTATTATGTGATATATATTATTATATGATCACTTAAGCCTACCTAAAGACAGGTCATAAGTCCTGTTACACCCAAAAATGACTTCTATACCTACTTTCCCATAATTAATACAGTTTCGTCTCTGTGAGATATCTATAATATACACTAATTGATTAATAATGTCTCTGTGACATAAATCCAGCACTGTTCTGAAAGATTTGAACAAACTCAAAATATTCTGAATTGTAAATACTGGTCAAAAAGGAATTTAACAAAAATTGGAAATAATATTTCCTGGCGTATCCTAGTGTAATGCAAGTATTCGGATGAATTTCATTACACATAATAAAAGTATATTGCCTTCAAAATTCCGTAAAATCAATTGTAGATTTTCTCATTAGCGACATCTGTGGGGATTTAGGGGAATCAAAATGGCTTTGTACAGGCCGCATGCAAAAAGCGCTTACAACTCATATATGAAAGCTTCACGCAATTTGAACATATATACAACTTCCAAAAAAAAAAGAATAAGCATGGTATATTCTATCATGGGTGGAAATGGTGAATGTTACAATTGTGTAAAGTGATCACTTAAGCCTACCTAAAGACAGGTCATAAGTCCTGTTACACCCAAAAATGACTTCTATACCTACTTTCCCATAATTAATACAGTTTCGTCTCTGTGAGATATCTATAATATACACTAATTGATTAATAATGTCTCTGTGACATAAATCCAGCACTGTTCTGAAAGATTTGAACAAACTCAAAATATTCTGAATTATTATTTTTAAACCATTTTATAACTTTTCTTAAAAAAAATTCCTCACCTACCAGTTTCAGCTGACGAATGGCATCGACAGAGTTAATATTATTATTTTAATAACATTAATATTATTTCATTCCTTATCCATAAAATAATTCAACATTAAACAAATCTATGTACTATTGTAATAATAATGAAAATAAACTAACAATAGATTCAGAATATTTTTGAGTTTGTTCAAATCTTTCAGAACGGTAGTATTGGATTTCTTGTCACAGAGACATCATTAATCAATTAATGTGTATTATGGATGTCTCACAGAGACGAAACTGTATTTTATTATTATTACTTTCCCATAATAATAATAAAATACAGTTTCGTCTCTGTGGGACATCCATAATATATATTGATTGATTAATGTCTCTGTGACAAGAAATCCAGTACTACCGTTCTGAAAGATTTGAACAAACACAAAAATATTCTGAATGAAAAATACTGGTAAAAAAATGGGAATTTAATAAAAATTGAAATAATAAATATTTCTGGCGTATCCTAGTGTAATGTTAGTAATTCGGAAAGAATCTCATTACACAGAAAAAAGTATATTGCTTCATAAATTCCGTAAAATCAATTGTGGGAGTCTCATTGATCGACATTAACGATATCAAAAATAATTAGCGACATCTGTGGAGATTTGGAAAATGGCCGGTATAATAGGTTGTTACAACACGTACATGATGTCTGTCATATAATCCAAATATATACAACTTTCAAAAATTAGTAAGACATGGTATATTCTATCATGGTGGAAATGGCGAACGTTACATGTGTGTAAAGTGATCACTTAAGACTACCATACGATCGCTCGTAAGTCCGATATACACCATAAATGACTTCTATACCTATTTTCCCATAATAATAATAAAATTCAGTTTCGTCTCTGTGAGATATCCATAATATACATTAATTAACAATAGATTCATCCGTGGATGACTACAGTAAGTAAAAAACCGATCTGTAAATGTTTCCTTTTTGCAGAGCACCCAAGCGCTAATACCCAAGACGCCAGACGTGCTGCACTCGCTGGAGAAGGAGCTCCTCACGGAAGTCCTGCAGAAGTACGAGGACGACCCCTGGCTGAAGGTGACCAGCGTGGAACTAACAAAAGCCTGCAAAGTTGGAGATAATTATATGTCCACGATTCAGAGGGCGCATGTGGAAGGGGAGACAGCTAACGGAAAATGTGAGTCATCTTAAAATTTTATCGTATATTGAGTTTATTTAGAGTAGGTAAAAATTTTATTAATATTGAGCTATATTGGCGATATAATAAATAACAATAAATAAATTCTCGCACATATAAAACCCGCGTTTTATACTAATAACAACATCGATAAAATTCCCCTTAACTCAAAAACTAAAATTAATTTATTAGAAAGGTATGGAATTTACAAAATAAGTTGAGATCGATAACCATAAATTAAAACTACTCCTCTCGGATCCTGATAAAGTATTGATAATGAACAGTCCGGAAACCGTCGAAATCCCAAAGAACTTCAGTGCAGAGAAAAGCTTCACGAACAACATCAGATTCCACCAGATGTCTCCGATCCTTAATGTGTTTCTTCTAATGACCAAAGAATCCTTTATTTTGGTTAGTTATTAATTACAACTGAAGATGAGAGAGAGACTGCTCCTGTCGAAACTATAGTATAACTTAACTTGTGTGCATTACAAAACTTAATTTATTCTAAATTTAGATAATAATTATTAGTTTTTAATTACACCTGATTATGAAGAGAATTACGTGAAGTACAAAGAAGAGTTTAATTAAATTACAAGAGATTAAATATTCAAAATTACCTTATTAAAAAAGGTGTACTTCCTTCAAATTAATTAAAAAAGCAAATTTGTTTAAAATCCAGCCAAAATACTTAATGTAGGTCAAAATCATATTTTGACACGATGTTCCTCACAACAAAATGATTAATGTTCTCGTATGTTCGATTTAAGTGGACGGGAAGGATCCGCCGTAATTCCATTGAATGTATTTAATTTCCAAAGAGACATTTGTCTCATGGCCACAATTGATCTTAGATATCTACTTACTCATTTCTCGTAGGTCATTTGGATTGCCATTAGCAGTTTATAATAATAATAATCATAATAATAATAGTAATAATATTAATAATGTTTAAGTTTTCTTGCATCAATCAACATGAAAACACCTAAATACCTGCTTAGAATAAAAAATATCGGCTTTCTGCCTTGTCCGAAGTGTGATGTTTTAAAAGGTTTCTTTATTTTTTATAATTGACTTATTTAAGTGCCTCGTGCAGATTAGTTGCATCCAGTTGTCATTTCTTTACAAAATAGCACGTAATTTATGACGACGGCGTTGCTTGTTTTCATCTGTCAGGGCCGCTTTATGCTTTGCCGGATTTTTTTTTGTCCACCCATCCCGTATAATCGAGAATCTTTCCTAATTAATATTTGATTTAATCCAAAAAGATTCACGCTTAGAAACGACCAGAAAAAAATGATTATTTAAAAACTGACTGATCCTTGGCATTGACAAAATAACTCAAAATGTCTATAGTACAAACTTTAGTTTAGCGTTAATTAAAATAAATATCTTACACCACAAAGTAACTGGCATGCGAATTATTACTTATTATTTTGAATTCAATCCGCTGCAAAATTAATACTCTGGATTTTAGGCGCGGTAAATAAATGCCATTTGTGGTACGACAAAAAGAGATCATATACCTATATTGATATAATTAAATTTTTTCATGTTGAATGGGACCTGATTTTTAATGAGAATAATGAGAATAATATTATTATAATTTCAGTGAGAATAATATTATTGTTCCAGCATATTATTTATAAACAAATCGAAAAATATTATTATTAATATCCTTTATTCGCTCTGAATTCTCAATAAATATAATAAATTTCAATTCAATTCAATTTTCAATTCAATTTCAATTCAATTCAATTCAAGTTATTTATTTTTTATAAACATTTACATTACAAACACAAAATTTATTGGATGACATTAACTACGTTTAGAGTTTATTATAAAGTGATTCCATTTAAGATAGTCATATATAGCACTATTTTCTCATTTAAAATGCTTAAATATCACAATGTCTTAATGACGACTTGTATCAACAACGATATAATTTTTTTATATAGTATATTATTTATATATATAGTATCACGCTCAGGATTCAAAATACAGATAAAGATTTTTTCTCTGGATAATTAAATTGAATTATAGTATTGTATTTATACAAAATATAATGAACATAAGACAATATTAAAATGCAAAAAGTGTACATTTTTAGTGAAAATTTTTAGTGACTAATGTATTTATACTACAATATGTTTCTGGTGATGATTTATGATTATAAAATCGTGTATTAGAGCATATAATATTATTTGTAACTAAATTAAAATTGAAATAATAAAAAATAATATTTTTAACATAGAAGTCTCACAGCGAAGAAACTATTTATATGAGAAACATGTATGGAAGTCTTTTAATAGGATGGCCCAAGGCTTACGAAATGTACGAGCTGGCTTAAGTGATCAGTTTACACAATTTAACGTTCACTAATTCCATTTATGTATGTTCCAAATCTGAAAAACTTTCGTCTATTTGAAAGGACTATGCTAAAGACATGTGTAGTCCTATTCTAATGAACTAGCCAGCTCATACAGGTCGTAAGCCCTGGGCCATCCTATAAAAACAATTCCATTCATGTTTGGCATGTAAATAGCTTCGTCTCTGTGCGAGTTCTATGGCTTAGTTTACTTAATTAATCTCATTATAGTAGGCATGATGACAGTGTATTAGAATAGAGAATAAAATATTTTGAAATGATTCTAAAAATAAAACTAACCCATAAAAACCAAGTTTTTATTTTGCTCCCTTTCTTTGTAAATTAAGTTTACCATCAAGTAATAATTGATTGACTGAAAATGAAATATGTCTAGACAAATATCTATGTCAAAAATCTCTAAAAATATCTCTTTATTATATGATTTCTTCCTATAAAACCGAAGTGTGCTGTCATGTGTGAACCAACTGTCATAAATTTTCGAAATTCGTAGTGAAGTACCTATTATACCTACCGACGGAGTAATTCAAATTTTAAATATTCCGTGACGTTATCGGGCCGCCGGCGCCGTTGGTAGTAATCAAACTTTTGTAATGATTCCAATTTGAAAAAACCATTAAAATTTCTAAAAATCCAAAATTAAACTATAATTATTATTTTTTTTTAACAAAAATTTGATAGATCTTCTTGATCGTTGCCACGAGTGTGTTTGCAAAGTTTCAGCTCGATTGGATCACGGGAAAAGGGTCAAAAATCGTTCCAATGTTTTTTCGACGGCAAGCAGGCAAGCAAACAGACGCCACGAGTTGATATAAAGGGAGTAATGATCCAGTTTTAATATACACATTGAGATTAATAAGATTTTCAGTAAAATAAAGTATAAAATAGTACAATCCGCCATTTTAACTGAAACACCGGTCAGAGCGAATGACGTCACGCCTCATTGCCCATCATCGTGTCTTTGAACCGTTGCCATAGACACAATGCAATGTTTACTGAGGCTTGTTACGTAGACGAAATTAAAAATATGTAGATAAAAATGCAATTATTTGCGTAAAAAATTTCGGTAATAGTAGACGTGTACCTACAATATAAAATGTTATTTAAAAATCTGTCATCATGCCTAATCTCAGAACATACCTACGTAATATAGAAATATTGTTGAATCATTCCTTCCTTTTGCATTTTCCAGACTTCCACAAATATTTCATCCTGAAGCGGCAGATGGAGGACCTGGAGAAGCGAAAACTGTTTGTGGCCGATCAGGTGTGGGCCAACGAGGAGCAGATGTACTTCACGGTCCTGCCCCGGCTGCGGCGCCACTGCACCACGGACCTCCCGCACCCGAGGCTCTACCACAGTGACGAGGAAATCATGGTCATGGAAGATCTAAAGGACAGCGGATACACAATGACGGACAGATTGAAGGGAATGGATTTGGAGCATACGTTACTAGTTATGAAGGTAACATTTAAGTCCGTAAAAAGTTACATAAAGTCGTCAGATGAGATGCCGACGATCCCTGCGCATACTGTCGAATCTGCAAAAAATAATGTTAAAAAAAAGTAAAATTTTTCTTTAATATTATTTTTTTAACGAAAATTATTTTTTTAACATAGTCTGAATATGAAGATGGTTTATGATATTAAAATGAAAAAATAACTTTTGCATATTCGATAGTATATGAAGGGACCTTCGATATAAGCTGATTTTTTTTTTTAATTTTTAACATTCCCATTGTACTAAAAATCAAATTCAAAACTTGCAAAAAGTCAACATAATAAGTCAATTAAAAAACTAACCCATAAAAACCAAGTTTTTACAATACTCCCTTTCGCTTTGAATCAGGTTTCGTGTCTCTATACACGCGTCGGGCTAATTACTCATATACAATGATTCCAATTTGAAAAAAAATCATTAAAATTTCTAAAAATCCAAAATTATACTGTAATTATTAACTTTTTGAAACGAAAATTTGTTAGATCATTTTTATCGTCGCCACGAGTCTGCCTGCAAAGTTTCAGCTCGATTTGATTATGGGAAAAGGGTTAAAAATCTATCCAAAGTTTTTTCGTCAGACAAGCAAGCCAGCAGACGCTACGAGTTAAAAGAAAGGGAGTAAAAAAGGAGTCATTGTAAATTTGTAAAGTACTTTTTTTAAATAACTGAAATTGTTACTTAATAAAATTGCAATGTATCTCTAAAGAAAATAATTCATCAAGACAGACAAAAACTTCTAATTTTGGCGCATTTGTTTCAAGATCGAATGATCTTGGATCTCATAGGTCATTTGGATTATCATTAGCAGTTTTTTTAATGCAATTAATCTTATTTACTGTATACAACTGAGAACATTTTTGCGGATACAAGACCCTATGAGGAATTCGTTTACTTGCATCAATTGGAACAATATTTAACCATTGCTTAAGGATATTGTGCAATAACCCAAGTCTATCTAGTTCACCAAAACTAAAAATTTCGTAAATATGCGCAATATATAAATAATATAAATATTGTTTATCCCAAAAACGCGTTTGCGCTCAGAAATTAATGTACATAAAAGTATGTAAGTATTTTACTCTCATTTCAGAATATCGCCCTTTTCCATGCCGCATCCCTTGCAATGCAAAGACTCGATCCAGAGGTCTTCGATATAATGAAGTCTAATTTCAAACATCCTTACTGCGGACCTAATAGCTACGACATGGCGGCCTCCTTCGTTAGCCACGGCCTCAAAGACGCGATAGCGCTGTTTAACTCTGTTTCCGACCAGGAAAAATACAGAAAAATTCTCGAATGCCTCGAGAACATTGATAAAAAGCGAGACTCATATATCAAATTCCTGATAGAACCGCCGACGGATGAATTGGCTGTGGTGATTCACGGAGACATGTGGACTAACAACATACTGTTCTCTTATGACAGAAACACGAAGAAGCCAAACTTAGTCAAATTCGTAGACTATCAGGCTACCAGGATAGGGTCCACCGCCGTGGACATCTTACACTTCATATACACGAGCGTACAGCCCGAGATTAGAAAGAAACACTACGACACCATTCTGAAATTCTACCATAGCAATTTGATCAGCTTTCTAAGAGACTTTGTTGGAAGTGAGAATATGGATTATATTCGGAAATTCCCTTTCAGTAGGATTCAGAGTGAACTGATCAAGTACAGAATGTACGGGCTTATCAATGCAATTCTCGTTCTGCCTATAGTTACCTGCGATGCCAAAAATCTTCCACCTAACACATCACTGAGGAACGGCAATTCTCAGACAACCATGTTCCTAGAGAGGTTGACAGATGTCGTTGAAGAGTACGTGAGGAATGGTTGGGTGAGCACGGATTAGAACCAGCGATTGTTTTTATATCATTGATTTAAAAATTATGTAGTACCTTTTAATTTCATAGTGATGAGAATTAATTTATCTATAGTAAGTTCGTTATCATCACTGTGAAATAATTGTTTCTTGTGTTTATTATTTAATTTTAATTTTAGTGTTATATTTAGTGTTATATTTAGTGTTATATTATACAAAATGTGTTATTTTTATGTTACTTATTTTACAAACAAAATGTTCTGTGATAATATGAAAGAATAGTGTGAGGGTTGATTTCGTTTAAAACTTTATACACTATTATACCGTGTTACTTAAATATAAGGAATATGAGACGATGTTTATTTACACAAAACTGCAAAGCGTTCCATTTAGGTACGGCCAACTACAGACAATGCTGTGAAATGGCGTTCAAAATAAATATTCAAGCTTTTAATTTTTTTTGCATTTGCGTTTTGTAATATCAAAGAAGGCTTACAATGTAATTGAATCGCACCATAAGAAATAATATTAAGCATTGACCATTTTGAAAATTAATTCAGTATTTCCTAAGAACTTAATTTCATATTATTTACATAATCATTCGTATTATTGTTTGAATTTTAATAAATGACCTTATTGTGATTTTTAAACATGTTATGTCTATTCTAATCTATTAATTTATTAAATATAACGTCACAGAAATATAGACATACATTTTTTTATTGTGATGTTTAAAGATAGATTTAGATAAATATATTATATAATATTACATATTCATAGTTACCGACAGCTAGTCAGATAATGTATTGTCTTTCAATAGGTACAAATAATGAATTGTTTAGGATTAATAAAAATAACAAAGCATTATTACTGTTTGTATGGGATTTTTTTAACTTTTCTCTGACAACAGTATTGTAGACTTAGAATATATAAAAATCACATAGGAGTTAGTCGACTATAACAGTTTGTGAAATTATTATTATTGTACAGTATTTTTAAACTTTAATTAAGTTATGTACAAAAATATTTTCTTAATTATATGTCGTATGGCTAAACTATTTTCGAAATTTGGCCTTATTACAAAATATTATTATTTGCGGCTAAGCACAATTATTAAATTTTACGTAAAATGAATGAGAAAATGTTTAATTTTATTACAAAGTATGATTCCTGATTTATGTCGTAGTCACTAAAGTTAATATATTTTTAGAAAATCTTTATTAATAAAATATATTTTTGTAATGTGTATAAAATTAAATACTAATTACATTATATTGTTGATTGTACCTTGTAGAATTTTAAGAAAAATAATTTTATTCATGTGACGAAATAACTCCCAACACATTCAAATAGTTCATAGTAAACTTAATAAATTATTTTCATTACCTCTTCTTTGCATGATTATCAAAGATTTTATATATTTTAGTAATTGTTTTACCATTATACTAAAATATGTTTCCAGAGACATTAATAAATTTATTGTTAATTCACATTAATTCGTGACATATTGTATATATTTCAACGCCATAATAATAATGTTAATTGTTTCAAAAAGTATTCAGAAATCAGTTTGCTTTTTTTCTCTCATAATCATGCAAGGGCGATGTTCAAGAAAATTAATTTTAATTATATGAGTTAGTCACATTGATATATTTTTTAATAAATCGATATATTGTATTGCCAACAATTGTTTTATTTTGCACACTAATCCATAGAAAATACTCCTTACAACTAGTTGAAAGATAAAATGCTTTCGGTCGAATTTACATTTCACTAATCATAATTTGTTGGAATGACGCTAAAATTACAACATTCGATAATTAGAGTGTGACAGGTAAGCAGCGCGGGCTCAGGCAACTGAGGCAACACGCAAAGGTCACCCCCACAAATTACCCCACAAAATCTTGACAATTTTATAGTACTGTTTTATCACTAACCCGTCAAAAATGACAGAACATTGGTTCGCATCTTTGCTAAGCCCAAGTAAATATTTATAGTATATTTTTTTCAATCCACGAAGAGGGGGCCGTAGCAACGTACGTAGAGCGGCCGGTTCGGGTTTGCTGCCATCTTCGGCCGTTTAATATTACTTTTTAGCCAAAAATTTGAACGAAATTACGAACGTTACACGAAGTTATGAGCGGACAGACGGACAGAAAACGAAATTATTATGTTTGATATTTAGTTTTAGGTTGAAGCGAATAAGGTAACTATTTTTTTCATGAATCTGTAGCTTCAAAATCCTGCAATTATAATTATAGCCGCACACCCATGAGTATGTGGCTGGTAAGAAAATAAACCAGTTACCAATTTTGCGACGAATATATAGTTCTCGTTTATTCTTCTATAACTATATCATTCGGCACGGGTCTAACTTAAACATTCCAATGGGTGATCATAAAATTGTCGAAATTTCGCATAGGTAGGTACGTGAAAATATTTTTTTAAATCGCATTTAAAGCAGAAATTTTAAATTTCATTTTTTCTGAAATTATGCCAGTAAAATAAAATGACAAAAACCCAACGAAAAAAATATTTTTAAAATTCGTGCAAGGCTTTAATAATTTTATTTGACTTGTATTAAAGCGAATAAATTTTTAATATCCTACTATATAAGTTACGGTGGTGATGAACAGCGTTTTATTGGAAATAAGTCAGAAATATAGAAAAAATCTCTGTAACTATCTATTTTTCACGGCAAAGAGAATATTTACTTTTCAAAATTGAATGAAGAATACGTCCCCGATGTTTTTGCTACTAGCTATGAGACACCTATGTACATTTTTTGTGAAAATATATTAGTAGGTACATTTTAAATGAGTATTTAATGCTTGAATATTTTGGGGCAATACAAGGATCGTATTTTCGGGCAATAATACTGCCCTCTGCCGAAATTACACACCTAACTACGCAATTTTCAATGCTAACCCTCTCGATTTTAACTCATAAACATAAACATAACCAT
Source organism: Agrypnia vestita (assembly GCA_016648135.1). Lineage (NCBI taxonomy): Eukaryota > Metazoa > Arthropoda > Insecta > Trichoptera > Phryganeidae > Agrypnia > Agrypnia vestita. The sequence continues at coordinate 21,304 of JADDOH010013261.1, read as the reverse complement.
GATTATTAAAAACCGAAAATATAATATCACGAATATAATTATAACTAGCTAACATTTTGTACTCAGAAATAATTTATTTATTTTTATGTGTATATAATAACAGCATACAGGTATAGGGTGTCTCATAGCTAGTAGCAAAAATTATACTTTTAGGAAAGGTGGATGGAAAGGAAGAATGCCTAAGAATGATAATGTGTCAAAAATTGTCAATATTTCTGACTTATTTTTGCAAAAATTTGTATTTTCACTTCGATTATATCGATTATGAAAAATTCATTCGCTTTAATACAAGTCGAATAAAATGATAAAAACCTTGCAAAATTGAAAATGTAATTATTTTAAAAGGTGATTATCATATAATTGAATTGTGCTGAAGCGAATGAATTTTTTACAATCGTGGTTAGTTGCTGTAATGGTTGTTCAACTTTTGGCAAAAAATAAATCAAAAATATTGAAAAAGATACAACCTTTGATATTGTATATCTCCATAACAATCGATATTGGGTCATGGTTTCTTGGAACATTTTCGACTCATTTTCAATGCAGGAATCCACCCGTAAAGTTTTTGCTACTAGCTATGTGACACCCTGTATTTATGAATATGCTAAAATACTGATTAATATTTTCATTATTGCTGTATAATATACTAGCTGATTGGCCCGGCTTCGCTCGGGACCATAATTTAGTAAGCATAGAATTGTGTTGACGTCTCTTTTTTGCTAGTTTCGGCATCTGTGATTGGAACCATCTTCGCTTTACCAAAACATCAACAGATATTTTAGCGCACAATCATAACACTCTAGAGAGAACCTTTCAAAACTTTCTAGAGCATTCCGAAATCTTAGAGAACTTTCTGGAATCTTCTAGAACTTTCCCTTTCCAGAACCTTCTAGAGCATGATAATTCTTTCTGGAACCTCTAGACCCACCGGCGCACTCCCCCACTCACTTTGAAATCTTATAGATCTTTCTGATAGCCTGTAGAACTTTCTCCTTCCTTTTTAGAGAATTCTCGAACCCTCTAGAACTTTCCGGAACCTTTTAAACTCACCTTCACACTCCGCAATTCAGTTAGAACCTTATAGAACTTTCTGAAACTTTCTCCATCTAGAACTTTCTAGAGCATTCTGGAACCTTATTTTAATCTTCTGGAACCTTCTAGACTCACCGACTCACTCCGCCACTCAGTTTGGAACCTTTTAGAAAGTTTTTGAATTTTGTCTTTCCAGAACCTTCAAAAGCATTCGAGAACCTTCATGAACGTTATGAAACCTTCTAGACCCCCAGACACACTCCACCTCACTGTTTGAATTTTCTAAAGCTTTATCGAACATTCTAGCACCATCTAGATTCACCGGCATACTCCGCCACTCACTTTGGAACCTTATAAAACCTTCTTGAACATTTTCCTTCCAGAATCTTCTAAAGTATTTTAACGTTCTGGAACCTCTAGACTCACTGACACACTCCGCCACTCAGTTTGTGATCTTATAGAACTTTCGGAAATCTTCTAGAACCTTTTCCTTCCAGAATTTTCTAAAGCTTTATCGAACGTTCTAGAACCATCTAGATTCACCGGCATACTCCACCACTCAATTTGAAACCTTATAGAACCTTCTTGAACTTTTTGTTTCCAGAAACTTCTAAGGCATTCATTCTAAGGACTTCATGAACGTTCTGGAACCTTCTGGACACACCGACACACTCCGCTATTTAGTTTGGAACCTTATAGAACTTTCTGTTTCCAGAAACTTCTAAAGCATTCGACAACCTTCATGAACGTTTTGGAACCTTCTGAACACATCGACACACTCCGCTGCTCAGTTTTGAACCATACGGTACTTTCAGTAATCTTCTAGATCATTCTCCTTCCAGAGCTTTCTAGAGCTTTACCGAACATTCTGGAACCTTCTAAACTCACAGACACACTTCGCCATACTGTTTGGAATGTTAGAGCACTTTCAGGAAACTTTTAGAACGTTCTCCATCCAGAACATTCTTGAACTTTATCGAACGGTCTAGGACCTTATAGTCACAGACACACTCCGCCGCCAGAACTTTCTAGACCTTTATTGAACGTTCTGGAACTTTTTAGCCTCACCTCGTAATTTGGAACCTTATAGAACTTTCAGGAATCTTCTAAAACACTCCCCTTCCAGAACTTTCTAGAGCTTTACCAGACATTCTGAAACATTTTTGACTCACCGGTACACTCCGCAACTTAGTTTGGAAACTTATAGAACTTTATGGAATATTTTACAACATTCTCCTTTCAGAACTTTCTAGAATGGATTTTTCCGGAACCTTATAGACTTGCCGTACCTATCGACACAGTCGGCGGGTCCATTTTGGAACAATCTGAAGCATTTGCGCCCTTCCCAAAACAAAACAACGTGCTAGAAAGCACATTTTCATCACCCGCTCCCACCCACGCTCAGCCACCCCCACCAAACTGGGACATTTTCGATGTGATAAGGGATATCTACCACCATAACCACCAGTGGGTGGTAGTGTCTGGTTGTGGAGAAAACTTGGCGGATAGGGAAACACGGGTTTCTTTTTATATATATATATTGATTTAATAGAGTGTAATTATACTTTTTTCAAAGAGATTCGCTGTTTTTAGTGAAACTTTGCAAGGTTTGTGTAAAATTTAACGAATGTACCCACTTAATCAATTATTTATTCAATTCAATTGACAATAATTCGACTGTATTTGATTTCCACAATTTATAATAAAAAATTTATTATTTTATTTAAAATATGAAATTCTCCTGCATATCAATTAGGTTCTGATAAATCAGCAAATAAGGCACCTACGGCTGTGCATTTTTGAAATTGTTTCTATCGAACCATAGATGTCAGACACAAAAAAGGTTGTTGACGAAACATAATCAAGCAATGCTTTGAAATAGCTTATACTCTTCATTAATAGATGTCTCAGAAAATATGTATGCACTTATTGAAATCGAAATTTTGGATATAATTTCCAAAATAGTTTAATCAGCTTAAAATAAATATCATGATTAAAAATATGATACCAAATTAATCCCTCATAAAATACAATTATTCCCTTATATTTTGGTTTATTTACGCACAAAGTTGATAAAGAAAAGCATTGGAGAAACATTGTATTTATAAATAATCAAATTACAAATTCACAGTTTTTCCCAATCCCAAATTCTATTCAACCAGCTTTCTACGCCAAAAATAAATTAAAATAATATAAATTAAGTAAAATGGATAAGAATGATTAAAAAATCGGAGGTTTATAAATTGATTTGTAACGATTGTTTAGGTAAATATTTTTATAGATATATGAAAAACGTGGATAAATTTTGATATTAGAGTTAAGGAGCACTTAAGGTATTTAAATAGCAATTATTATTCAGAATTTTTCAATCAGGTTTTGGAAGTGGACCATTCTTTTGATATTAATAAGGGCTTACAAATGTTACATGCAAACAATGTAGGATAACAGTTGAATAAATTAGAAATTTTGGAAAGAAGAAAAAGTGTAAACAATCAATTAAATATTATAAATAACGAGATTTCAGGAGAATCAACTTTTTAACGTACACAAAATTGAAATTTGTGATGCACACGCTTTTATATATATATATTTTTTTAATTTAAAAAAAAAAAAATTTAACACTACAATAGTTTCGAGAGGAGCAGTCTCTCTCATCATCAGGTCTAATTTATAACTAACCTTGCATTTGCCTTTTAATGCAGAAATTATGTCATCTTATTTGAGTAGAGTAACGGGTCGCGGAGCTGTGGAGTAATTTTTTGTGCGGTCTTCAAGGGAAAAATGCTGAGAAGCGGGGACTTTTGTGAGAGTGTGATGTTGTTTATGAGTGTTTTCTCAAAATTCAGTTCTTTTGGATTTCGGCGGTTTCCCAATTGTTCATTATCAATTCTTTATGAGGAACCGAGCGGAGTAATTTTAGTGATCTGTGATTATCGAAAGAATTAATTATATGGTTTGCGAATTCTGAGAAACTTTTTCTCAACAATCGGAAGACTAGCAGCATTTTAATCCATGTGATTAAATTCGTTCGTTTGTGAAAACGGACCATTGGTTTTCCATTGACGAGTCAACCGCCACATTCACCTACTGTGACACCATAAAACCCAGTAGAAAAAAATGACACACACACACACACGAACACACACACAAACACACACACAAATACACACACACACACACGAAAACACACACACACACGCATGAAACTATAGTAATTTATCATTACTTACTATAGTTTCATACTTATATCTTAATCATCATCTGGTATAAGTATATCATATCCGATGACGAAAGAGAACTGCTTCTATCGAAACATTAGAAATAGTAACAGCCTACCCTAGTAACTATTTTCATTTTTATTTAAAGACATTAAAGGTAATTTTAAGGACAGACTTAATTCTGCAATTCCACTAGCATCCAGACAGATTTGAATACCTACTGCGCTAGCTATCATTTAATTTTTTTTTACGGTATAGCTAATAGCTATACTTATATACTATTTAGCTATAGCTTATATTATTCCGCTACCGTAAGAGCTCAAACTAAAAAAATCAATTATTTATCGCCTAAGTTAAAGACCCAAGCAATTTACGAGAAATTCTCATAAGAAAACTAAATTTTGTGTATCATCACACCGTATATTATAAGTAGCTCTCTAATTACCGCCCTAAATGCCCCGATCATGGAAAAATACTATTTTTTCCACCACGACTTTACGTCATTCCTTAAAACTCATTTTTTATTACTCATATTAGTTATTTGTTTCAACAATCTTAGTGAATTCTGAATGCTTCTTTTTTTTTGACGTGATTCATTCATAAATGCTAAAACTAATATCGCACTCAAAGTGACGCGTTGAAAAGAAACAAATCAAAAAAATCATCATCTCGAATGATATTCTAATGTTTTCGGGATACATTAATTCGAAAAGAACTTAACGAGTCCTACTCTATAATTATCAATGACACCTAATATTATTTCAATTCAAACATTAAAAATACTTATTGGCATAAAATTACTGGTATGATTTAATTTCACCTTCGCTGTGTATATGATATCATGTGTCAGTCATGTACGTGATATTTGGTACACTTTTAGAAAAAGATCCTTGACATTTGTAAGTTAATAAACACTTTTTCACACATTAAAGTAATCGTAATTCCAAAGGCGCTGGCTGACATGATCTGTTTCTTTACGTACCCTCGCTCTCATTTTTGTTATTTTTTATGAATATTTATTAATTTATCAAGATAATACAAATGATAGAAAAACAAGAGCATTGGTTTTGTACCATTTGAAAAATATACACCAAATTATATTTTCCTAGTCGTCGGCAGGCATTAGGGAGCCTGTCTCCTCGGAAGATTGCAGATTATCTGGTGTCTGCAACCACGGCTAATTTCCGAAAACCATCAGGAACCGATCATTAATTTTATCGCTATCAGGAACCAAGCTTGCTCATCCTAGAAAGTCCATATTTTTCTATTTTTGTTGATAACCTCGATCGAAAATCAGTATTTATTTTGTCTAATATAAAAAATAAAAAATCAACACACGTTTAATTTATTATTTTTTTCAGTTTATTATTATTTGAGTTCAATTTATTATTAAACACACACATCAACTAATAATCATCTTTTATGCAGTTCTTTATAATTAATAACGTCAATGTTGAAAACTTAAAACATTTATTTTGTAGCTTAATTTAAAAGTAAACATGTGGGTATAGGAGTGAATCATATATTTATTATCTTGTTCCAGTCAATAGAAGTCATGGGAACTTAATTAGAAATCATAATTAATTTGGGTGACATAAATATTTGATTAAAAGAAAAATATTTGTCTAATCACTTCATATCTGAGGAGTCAAATATGAACTATTCAATATAATTATTATCAAAAATTATCTACGGATTCTGACTTATATCACTGCCAGAGACGATTACTTTTTTATTTTAAAGGTTCAAACCATATTACTTACTTCTCCAAAACTTAGTAAATCTGTAAAAAAAAAATGCATCTAAATATCATAAAACTTTCTCATATAAGTTAATGATTAAAATATCATGTATTTTAAAAAAAATTAAAATACTTCAAAATACTTTAGAAGTAGATATACTGTAATAAAGTTCCACGTGAAGAGATCATATTATTGTCTCCTCCCCAATGTGCATATCCGTTTTCTTGTCCGGTAAATAACTGGTAGCCTCGTTATCCTTTCACGAATACTAAGCTTTTGTCAAGGATTAGATTTTACGATTAAATCACTGCAAGGCCCTCGACATAATGTAACAAAATGAATAAAATAATATTTCCAAGAATGACTGTTCTGTACAGATGGACACGCGTTGTATACAGATACGAGGTGAGATCAAAATATTCGGTGAATAATGTAATTACAAACAGTGAAATAAGTTATGAATTTGACTTTACCTCCTTCAAAGTACTCTCCTTGGCTGGCGATGCACTTATCTCAACGGTGGTTGCATGATTGGAAGCATTTCTAGAAGGCTTCTTTCGGAAGAGCTTTCTTTCGGAAAACTCTGTTTTCACCACTTTTTTGTTGAAAAATATCAACATGTTTCAGAGCTTATGGCCTCTTCGTCAGGATTAAATTGTTTACTAACAAATTTTATTTTATTTAATCATTTTCCATAAATTTTTCCATTCAGGTATATAATTTTTATATTTTGATTGTTTATACCTAGATTTTTGAATTTAATTTGTTAGTATACAATTGTATCCTAACGAAGGGGCCGTGGGCTCTGAAACATGTTGATATTATTCAATACAAAAGTGGTGAAAACAAAGCTCATTTTGATTAATAATATTAAATATATAAATTTAAAAAAACATATTGTCACGCGAAATCAGCAATTTTAACCAATTTTAATGAATTGTAAAATCGGGCATACACGTTTATTTATTCATACACACTATGATTATTATAATCTGCTTCATCGTACTTCCTTTGGTAGGTAAGGCACACATTTCTTCCAGCGGTCTCGCCATTGTTGGAAAGATTTCTGGAACCAATTTTTTGGAATTTTCTTCAGCCGGCCTTTACTTATTTTGATACTAATCGGTTCCCTTAACAGTTCTGCCTAATCCCTTTCAGAGGCATTTTAATTGGGGAATATCCAAAAATTACACGGAGCCATATCGGAGAATAGGGAGCTGGACAAACAAGGGGAGTGCTGTATTTGGTCAAGAAAGCCTGAATGCGAAGAATGTGGTTTCTAAGTGAAGTTGCTTCTGAGTTATTAATAAGCCATTGTGTGTTTAGTACAATTTTTAATCAAAAATCATTTTAAATTACGAGGTGTCATGTTTAGCATAAGATACACTATAGCTGATATTGTATCTTATTCTTTTAAATTTCACACAATTTTAAAAAGATAATAAAAAATTCAGTCTAGTATCGATTGAAAAATACAATAATTAAAAGAATTATATATTTTAGAACAGTATTCGTGCATGTAGGTGTTTTCTAAATGTGAATATCTTTATTTATATATTTAAAGACTAACACAATGATTTATACACAACGTTTTATTTCACTAATTTGAGTTATATAAGCCTAAGCGCTTTCGATGGACACGACCATCATCTTCAGAGGCAATATTAAAATTAATTCTAAATCAATATGGCCGACAAAAATGTATGTAAAAATTAATTACTGTTGTATATGTCAATAAATAACTACCCACGCCCCCACCCCTCCATCTGCATCATCCCTTTACTTTCTATTTGTCGGCATGATTTACATGATTTACAATTAGATCTAATATTGCCTCTGAAGATGATGGTTGTGTCCATCGAAAGCGCTTAGGCTTATATAACTCAAATTAGTGGAAAAAAACGTTGTGTATAAGTCATTGTGTTAATCATGAACTTCCACTCTGTAAACGAAACAACGCTTAATTTATTATTTAAAGATTGTTAGTTTCCGATAATATTGGCGTTTGAGTCGGTTAACCTGGTCATTGTCACAATAGGACAGAATAAATATTTCAAGAATACTGTTTGTTATAATAGATCGAATGGAATTAAAGTATTTCAAGGTAACAGAATATTTTTAGAGCATCAGATACAAAATTAACACGATCTAGCGTTGGTACTAACTTGCATAAACGATTTTTGACAGATAAACGTGCCGATGTGGTGTACAATGATGCTGTTTCTTTGTATTTATGGTAATTTTTGCAAGGTGTCATAATTGTTACTTTACAGTAAATTTAAACCAGGATGACTTTAGAAATATTACGTTGCGACGATTAATATACAAGTACATATATTAAACATTTTACGAATAAAGTAAAAAATTAATAATAATTACCCAATGAAAACCTTTTTTTTTTTAATCGACATTCTAACGCGAAAAATGTGTCGCATCAATATTCTTACTTTTTAAAATTATTTTAAACGCTTGCGCTATGAAAAAAGGACTAACTTGTTCGTGTCTTGGAATGGGGCTCGAAACACCGACCACTGGATCACTGAGCATGAAACAAATTATTACACCAACAACCTATTTAAATATTTACTGAATTAAGTTAATTTATAAATTAATTTAAAACAATAGGTACATTCAACAATATTTTATAGGTATGTTCGGAGAACACAATTACTGGATTTCGTCCAGAGAGGATACTTATAAATAAATATAAATTATAGAAGTCTCACAGAGTCGAAGCTATTTATATAAGAAACGTGTATGGAAGTCTTTATAGGGTGACCCAGGGCTTATGACCTGTATGAGGTATAATAAAAATAAAGTGGTATCATTGCCAGCTGCGAAATATATGTATACTATGTCATGCGAATGACCATAGATGTCTATAGCATTTATATTAAACTTAAAAAAAATATATAATAGGTTGGTACTCTTAGGTGGAAATGGTAAACGTTGCACGTATAAAGTCACTTAAGCCATCTTATACAGATCATAACCCCTGGGCCACCCTATAAAGACTTCCATACACGTTTCCTATATAAATAGCTTCTTCTCTGTGAGACTTATTTAATTTATCTTACTTAACAGCATATGCATTTTCATATACCTTGTCGAAATGGATTAGTTATCCAGAAGTGTACCAAGGAAGAGGATATAGGTAGTTTAATATTTTATGAAATCACATTTTTATTTTGAATATTGATTAAAATATCAATGTTTTTTGACGTTTAACTTGGAACTGCTAAATAATAATAATAATAAATGACACAATTTGTTTAGTTTCTGTTGAGACTTGGTCTGAATTACAATTTATCACAGAAAACACATTTGATCCTTCATCGGGTCTGAAGGGGATATTTATTCCCTTTATCGCAGATATTACCAAAATGATTTATAAAAAAATTAGAAATGAAAGAGATTCTTCTCCTCTCAGTCTTTATTAATATATCTTATTGATCTCAGTCAAACTATAAAACACAGAAATAAATTATCTAAAACAAATGCCATAAACAAATACACACACAGGTGTTAAATCTTATAAAATCTAATTTTCTCGTAAAATCAAATGGTTAACATGGTTTATTGGTGAGGCATTCTTCGGGTAAGAGAAAGATTCTGGTCGGAGCCATTTTACCCTGGTCTCCTCAATTTTATTGATATTTCTCATTCTCAAAATCCATACTTTACCTAACCGCGGGGTCTAAAAGACGCATCTATAGAATTTATCGCTCTGCGCACTGAAATAAACCCACTAGTAAAGTGATAGACTAAGGGCCAGCGACCGCCAGACTTACGACATAGGATTAAACCTAAAATATTTTCTGTAGATGTGCACTATGGCAGAAAAGAATGATTGGATATTATGACATTTGAGTTCGGGGGATTTTGACAGATAGCAGGTAACACAGATAAAAACTCAAAATTAACAAACCTGTTTTTTTTAATATGTGTATATGTTTGACGGGACTGTATTATACGCTCACATAGACCTTTGCCAGACGTTTTTTGCGGATCATTTCTTCCGCCAGACGCTTTGAAACTCTATAAATCATCAAGTCATTTACGTTATAGTAACAAATCTGAATTTTATATACAATATTGCCTGATACCTTATATTTTACCGTGCCCAGAGAGACACTGAAAATCGGTATATGCCATGTTACGAATTTAATCGAGTCACATGGATGGACAGAGTAAGAAGTGTCGAAAAAAGGCACACACTCGGCATGGAGCCCCTACTCCCACATATAGAGAAATCACTTTGCACTTTGCTTGGACCTGCCAGAGGAACGAATACCAAGAAGAATTTTAGAAGAAATTAAAAAGATGTTCTCAGATTTAAATTGGATTATTATAAAACAAGGATTAAAATTAAATACAATGATATTCATTCACAAAATATTAAACGACAAAATGCCAAATCTGCTGCTGCAAAAATGCTGAATCTGATTCCATCCCCTTCGGATGATATTCCTAATAATTAACATCTCCGACCCCCCCCCCCCTCCCATCATCCACCTCACATCCTCCTCTTCACCGTAACACACTTGCATGTTTTACTTTTTCAATTTTTAGTACACAATCAATCCTGATGAAGAGAACATTGTTCTCGAATGTAGATTTTATAATCTAATAAAGTGGTGAATACAAAGTGATTTGTTTTTTTATTTTTATTAATTGTTTTAATCTACTTACATTCACTAATTACACCTAAATGTTTCAGAAAAACCTTTTCATCGTCAGGGTGTTTCATAAATGTCAAAATATCAAAATGAATGTCTTTTGTTTTTTGATTTTCTAAATTATTGAAAAAATTATTGTTGAAGTTCTTGATTACACAAAATTATTGGAAAATTTTTTTAAATTGGACCAGTAGTTAAATTTAATTTATTATTAATGATATTTTGTTTACTTTAAAATGCTTTACTAATTTCGATGACGGTGGTAAGGTTTTTCCGAAACATGTAGGTGCAATTAATAAACATAATTAGATTAAAACAAATAATAAAATTTTTTTTTTTTAAATGTCAATTTATAAAGTTGCTCAACCAATTGAAAAAAAATTGTAGTTGTTTTACCTACTTATTATCCGACAACATTCCCCGAACTCAAATGTAATAATATCCAAACCTCTTTACCCACTATACTGTAAATCTACAGAAAATATTTCAGATTTGATACGTTAACGTAAGTCTGGCGATCGCTGGCTCAAACTCTGAAATATCAAAACGCCGCAAGCGCCGTTCAGTAAGATCGTAGATTTCATTTTGACTCGAATATTGAATATTGCGATGAATCTGATCTTGATTATCAGTGTTTGGATTCCACCGTATTCCAGAGTTATCTGCGCGGCCTTTCTGTAGTCGTGATGTACGCAACAAAATATTTTAGGTATTTGAAAGATGCAAGCTAAGTAATCGCTGTATAAATCAATACTTAATTATTTATCTATTTCATTAATATTGTTAGACTACAATCTCTTTTAACACGGTTTCTATATTAAATACATATTTCATTTTAAGTCATGCTGGGAACGACACTAAATATTTTGGAATATTTTAAGTTTGTTCAAATCTTTCAGAACAGTGCTGGATTTTTGTCACAGAGACATTATTAATCAATTAATGTATATTATAGATATCTCACAGAGACGAAACTGTATTTCTTATGGGAAAGTAGGTATAGAAGTCATTTGGGTGTACATAGGACACCCAAATGATTTCCTATGTACACCCAAATGACTTCTATACCTACTTTCCCATAAGAAATACAGTTTCGTCTCTGTGAGATATCTATAATATACATTAATTGATTAATAAATATTTTAATTCATTTTATTTGCTATAAAAATTATAGGAATTAAAACTATTTACATATAAATAATCAACCAAAATTACAGAATTAATATAATCAGTTATATTAATTGAGTTGCTTGAAAATATATTTTATTTTAATTAATTTAAAAGATATGTGTGTTGGATAATTTTACAGTTAGATACAAATGTGTAGGTACTCTTCAGACCTCTGGGGTGAGAGCGAATATCTAATACAAGATGCGTAATATACCAGATACATTAGTGCGATACATTATGCGTGCAGATACTGTCTATACAGTTGAATTGGTCGGTACTGCATCTGAAAACTGAAAAGTGTATTTCTTCTCTCGAAATCGAAATCAGACTTTCAAAACATCATAAGCTCCACGATTTAGAGTTTGCCCCGGACCCCTGATGCAACTGCAGCCAGGTAAGGCAGATGCCAGAGAACATCCTCTGGAGTTGCGTTTTATTAAGGGATGCCAGAGAAAACAGGAACAGAGAAGAAGGATGATGGACAATTTAGAGTTAACATATTCAATGTTTATTCAATGTTACAAATATTTACAATTTTACAGTGTTTACAAAATTAAATTAAGATTTTTTCATTGTTGCTGAGAGTCTTGGCAGCAAGTAAACACTAAATTGATTTGACGCCCTGCCTGCTACACAAGTAGTTGACTGTATTATAGCAGACAGTAAATATATAAGGGCTCCATACGGAACTCTGATCTGCTAAGCTGCGCTAGGAACCTAGAATAGTTTAGGGCTTCTCTGCGGGTGTAGATCTCCAGGTGTGAGATCCTCAGGGGTCCAACAGCTAGAAGGACGTTAATGGATTAGTACTTTTGCTGCTCCTGGATTGTGTGCCGACCGTGGTACGTGCACGTAAGTCATATATTTTTATTTTTGTGTTGTTCCCTCATTTATGCCCTTAGAAAGCGCTCTCTTCTAAGTTGTCCCGGTCGGTTTGGCTCCTTACCCGTCAATTATATATTATTTTTCTTCCTTTCTCTATTTATCCACTGCTATTCTCTAATCTGTATTTATACTTATTTATTTTGCTCCCTTTACAATTGTTCTATTCTCGTTATATTTAAATGTGTACCTTATTGTATTTTAAAGAAATAAATAAGTGAAACGCCGGGGCAATGGGAGCAAAACACCGGGCCGCGCGATTGATTTTAGCATTGAAAAAACGGCAACTAGGTGGCGAATGAGCAGGATCGATATAAGAGCTATAACTTCTAAAACAGTCCTGAGTAAGCGGTGGGTCCACCCTCACTGCCTAAACAGGACAGATAAAGTCAGAGCCGAAGTCGCAGTCGGTATCCACATATTTAAATTGCACCACAGCGCTGACCCAAACATAATTTATCATCAAAAATACAATCAAGCTGAACATTCCACAATAAGCTATATGAAAGTATTAGGATATATTATATTTAGTGGATTAGGAAATTTTATTACTCACTCTATTATTCTATTCATGAATCAAACAAAGAAGTCCAATAATCGGGGTCGCACATAATTTAAACAGAGACGAGGTGATTCTCGGTAGAGTCTCGCAACACAAGCGCTAGATGTAATTTACTCCAAATTTATGCCAAAGGGCATTGAATAAACGTTTGATTGAAGAATTTATAGAATTACGAGTGTGTAATAAACCAAACGCATGATTTTATAATAAGGGCTTGGATCGTGAGCTGGCGGCACGTGCTTCAATAATGTCTTTCGACACTTTACACTGCACCAAGCACTGAATGTTTAAAAGACATTTAACTAAGTAATCCTTCACAAAACGCTGTTCATCAGTTTATAGTAAGATTAGAGTAGATTTCTGACTTAGTCTATATTACCATAACAGTTCAAAAATCAATATAAAGTTAGATATAATATAGAAAGAATAAAAAAAGACACAATCAGGACTAAACAAATATTGACGATTTCCGAGATGAAGACACTGAGAATGATAGCAGGCCAGACGCTGAAGGATCGCGTGAGGAACACCAGAATAAGAGAGATATGTGAGGGTGAGAACATTGTACGATGGAGTAGACAGCGAAGGAGGGACTGGTGTGGTCCAGAGATGGGCAGTACCAGACTCCCTTATATCACAATAGATAATCAGCCTCACGGAACCCGCCTCGCGGAAAACCTCCCAAAAAATTATAGGATAGCTGGGAATCCACCTCACAGGAGGGGCAATCATCTGAAGATTAGGCCACATAGGTCTATTAAAAGGAAGAAAAAGAAGACGTAGAAAAATGCACATAAATATCTATAAAGAGTATACGAAATCTAGTCCAGAATACCTGCCTATATTATAAGTTGAAAATGTTAAAGCACAACCCTATTTGTATTTTAAAAATGACTGCATCGTACAAGTGATTTAATGAAATTTATCATTATATAAGATATAAAAAACAATAAAAAATTAAAAATTCAGGAAGCCAAGTAAAACCATTTACTTAAGAAAACTAAGAAAATATATTATGATTTGTGGAGTATAAAAGCAAAGCCAACATCCAAAAAATTAAAAATATGTTTTCAATGCAGTCACCGAGGATTGTGAACTGTACACCGTGTACTGAATTCTAAATTTTATATTTGTATCCCTTCCAAAAATATGTTTCCTATAAATTTAAAGGCTATGTCTCCTATAAAATCTCAAATTAAGTACATAAGAAATTAGTAATCCTCGATGACTGGATTTAATTATTTGTATATTGCTGCCTTTTTTATACCCCACATTTCATTTCGTATATTTTTAAACACATTACCATTAGTGTTTTCTTCTTTGGGCCTAACGAATCCTTCAACAGTTTTGGGTTGGAGGTCTTCGATCATTCACCATGTAGTTCGGACTTTGGTCCAACGATATTCACAATTTTCCTAAGCTTAAAGAATCCCAGAGTGGAACGCGTTTTATAAGTATTGAACAACTCTGCCTTACAGTCCACTTTTGGACTAACTGTGGACGACAACAGGATTTTAAATCGATATCAAAATTGCTTGAATAAAGAAATTGATTATGTGGAAAAACGAATAGATAAAGGTACCTAGTGTATGTTGAAAAAATATTTTTTTAATAAATAACATTTTTTCAATATTTTAAATTTTAAAGGCCTTAATAAATTTCATAACGTGATAATTAGTAGCGATATATCGAACTCCTTGTACAAATAAAACGAAATTTTCTATCAAAGTTTCGAAATTCACTGCTAAAAATTTAACATCCTACCTAAAAAATTACCACAGTGAATTGTGAAAAGTTTAAATATAGTAGTTTTAAAGTATATTATAAATTAAGAGTAAATTTAAAATGTACATATAATAATGTAATGAAATCCTTGCGTTTAAACTGTTTATACAGTTTTGCAAGAATCCAAAAATTAAATGGCAACAATAAATAAAATAAAAAATATAAAAATATATAACAGAAATGCATAATATGCATTTTTTAAATCTCGAAATATATAAACGGCACGGCGTTCTGAAACTCCAGAACGATCAAATCAATATTGATACGGTTTTATCCAGTATATCGGAAATTTTTCTATAAAGGTTTTGGACTATATGTCATCATAGTATAACTAGTATAACATCAAGGATAAGCACTGAAGAAATGTGTTGCGCGTGTCGCAAAAAAATCGTGAATGCCGCACGTTAAATTTGATACGGCATCTAAACTAAAAGAGAAAGAACACACATTTAAATCGAATCGATGTATGAGTTTTAGGATTTGTAATAATTTTATTAAATATTTCTGGATATCTTATTGTATCCCAGATAAATTGCTTTATTAATTTTCACATTATTTGTTAACGATTCGACGAAACGACGAAAACAGAAAAACAATTATTTGTATGTAGATACCTCTAACTGACAAAGCATACAATAGAAAGATTTCCATAAACATTTATGGGCAGAGATTGAAAAAAACCACGCAACTTGAACGCATGTACTTTGCTTCGGCTTAGTATACAATACCAAAGAAACAACGATTGTAAGCAAAATTAAACATAGTAATCGAGATTGTTTTTAATATTGGATTAGTCCTAACCAAATCTGATCTCCTCTAACCAATATGGTGACAAATAAATAGGGAATTAAAGGTAACGTGTTAATGTAATATTAATTTGGTAGGAAATACAATATTTCTAGATTATTTGGTCCAATGATCACATGTTGAATGATGATCACGAATGTGATCGTCATCCCAGGAGATCAGCAATATGATTTAATTTATGTAACGCGTATTCCATTAATGTACACCTTTATCGATATAGTAAACAGGATGAATTAAAGCGAAATAAAAGATAGAAAACGCAAAGTACATGTTATTATAACGCTCTTGTGGTTTTTTAATAATTAACTGTTTAACAGAAAAAACTTCTAATTCCTACATAGACAGGGAATCATTATGAGTCTGCCTTACGCTGTTCATGTATTTGACAATAACAAATAATGATTATCAAACCAATAATACCTGTTTTGTAAGTTTTTCCGTATATTTTTTTTATATTTAATTCAATTAAGATAATTTATAGCAGTCTCACAGAAACGAAGCTATATATATATGGGAAACGTTTATGGAAATCTTTAAAAGGGGGCCCAGGGCTTATGACTTATATGAGTTTCTTTCACATATTTGAATGGACTGTGCTAGATTTGCATTGTGTAAAGTGATCACTTAAGTCAGCTCATACAGGTCATAACTATAAAGACATCCGCACACTTTTCCCATATAAATAGCTTCGTTTCTGTGAGACTTCTATATTTTATGTTAATTAGTCACTATCCCTCTGTGGAAAAAATAAGAGTAATTGTGTTCTGAGAACATACAAATAGAAATATTGTTATTGAATTTATCTCAAAAACAAGCATGAGATGCCCATTAATTTTTTGATTGATATTATTATTACTATTATGTTTTAGTCAAAATGCAGTTGGTGTATGCATAATCTGCACGTGCAACATTAAAATCGTTTCAGACGAAGCTGTCCATATTCACACTATAATACGTTTAGAATGTACAAAGGTATAAATAAAATCACATTGTTAATTGCAATAAATTGTTATTTTTGAATTTCGGTTAACAGTCGTAAAATATAAACCAATATCATTCATCATCAATCATTTTTATATATATACCTATTAATATACTTTTTACATGATTCTGGATTTATAGGACACCGTTTTCAAATTTGACATGTTATTATCAGTCTTGTATTCGTCGCTGGTATCTTATTAGTATTACGAACAGATGTAAGTATTGCGTAGGCACATGAAATGTGTCAAAATGTTTTTTTTATTATTATTAGGTGTATATTAGAGCTCTGATAGCTAGATAGCGTCACAGTATGACCCGAACGATACTGTAAAAAAAGCGAGTAATTTACGTTCTTAATGAGCGCAGTTTGTCTGGAAAAAAATCGTGTCTAATAAAATATTAAACAGCGTACATAAGTCGCATAATGAACGATTACGAAATTAAGATCTTGCAGTGCATATTATATTGAACTTACAAACTACGCAATATCTAAAGTAAAAAATCTACAATTCCATCTATATCAGACAACATGCATTTTAATGAGTTATCGTTGTCAATTAAAACCATAGATTTTTTACGCTAAAATTATAATTATATAATTTTATCATGTATTGCTACGGTATCATGGCTGTAAGAGGCAAATGAAACACTTAAAACTATTAACATTTTATTTATTACACAAAGTCACTGAACACGAATTTAATGGAAGCACTGTTCTTACACTCTCGCTAAATGTTTCTAGAATTCTTGCTACACTTTTTATCTAATTTCGTAATTCGCACTAATTATCACTCCTGAATAATTTGTCACTCGAACGTTCTTAGGTTTTCACAGCCATTCAGAATCTTCAAGTTTGTGTTTACTGGGGTATTATGCCGTATTGTTACGACCTTTCGGGCCATTGCAGGGTCCATCATCAGGGCTGATGTCGGCCCGAAAGGTCGTAACAATACGGCATAATACCCCAGTAAACTAAAATTTGTCACTCATTTACTGATGCACGTTACTTAAATCACCCAGGTTCACAATAGAAAACTTCTCCGCTGTCGGTAGGTATTTTCTAAATTTACTATCACTAAAATCACACATGCGCGCTGGCCACACTGTTAGTTATCGCATTTTCTGTGGATTATCACTATAACCAAAAAACTGTTCGCAGTAACCGGTCGTTTCTAGATGTTTCCAGAGTTTATGAGAATAGCCCAGTCGATTCTTGTAGAGTATCCTAGAACCTTCTAGTATCTTCCAATTTTAGTATAAAAGATGTAGAGTGCTGTAAAATAATCGCTGAGCCTGCATTGCCCGTTAAAAATACAGTACGATATAGGACTTGCTAGAAAAGATGCGAACCATTTCATGTTCCGTCCAGTCGCCGGCAGGGGAGTATAAAAAAAATATTTTGATAAAAGTAATTATTATCTACTATTTCATGGGTGTCGGCTATAAATACCGTCATTTTTGACGGGTTACAGCTGGTTATTGTATATTTATGTCATCTCTGTATCATATTTCGCAAAATTCGCGCCATATCTCCCTGCATAAAATTTTTGAATTGAGTTCACAAATAAGTCACATCTACGTATGTTACGATATTTCCTCAATCTTTTTATGAATTTTCCAAACTAATTTGAGACGCTGCTGAGTGCATATCGTGTCGTATCGACGTGGGAACAGTATTGAACTCTCGCGTCACGTATCATCTGCTTTGCGATAGTAATTAATCTCGCACTCATTTGAAATACGCTGAGATTCGTGAGGAGACCTGTCACCGCGGCCTCACGATGGAGCTCCGAACCTCCGAGGACGCGGCTCGGGATTTAACGAAACGTGACGTATGGAAGCCGAGTACGTGGTCATTCATAAAAATATAATACGCGGGTCTGTGGTTTGATACTTAACGGGGACAAAAAACTGGGTTATAAAAAGAATGCGTGACTTTTTTATTTAAATTTTTATTACCTCTGAATAAAAATTTTGAAATTACATTTATTTTAATCCAATCAACTTTTTTACGATGTTCTTCAATTATTATATTTGAATATGTACTCCTACTGTTGTAATGGAATAATCTAATTGCTGTATATTAATGGAACGCATGCGCCAAATGGTTTAAATTATATACTACTGATTAATTTTTAAAAAATATTACTTGAAAAAATATCTTTTTTTTAAAAATCACGCTTATTTTTAAATATACTGTACTAGAAAGTTAAAAATAAATTTTCGGATAAAATTTTTTTTTTCACTCTCCAAATAAAAGGTGAGCACTTACGATATTGATATATGTAGAATTCAGAACTCTGTTGTTGATGGAGGGAAAGCGCCCACGCTTTTATTTGAAGTGTAAAGCAAAATTTTGTTCGGAAAAATTATTTTTTATTTTTTTGTACAGTTAAATATAAGCGTGATTAAATTTTTCCTTTCGTGTAATGTAATTTTCTACTTTTAAGTCTTAATATTACCTAGCGTACAGAATCACTTCGGTAAGAAACAATCTTACGGTGAGCTCATTAACTTATTTTCTATATAAAACTTTTATTTATAAATTATGATGGATCAATTGAATACATATTGTCATCGACATTGGAAAGCGGGTGAAATATAGATTATTATTGAAATTGAACACCAAATCTATCAAATTTTTAAATTTTGTATTTTATGTACCACCTTTCACTTTTACTAACGCTATCGCCATCTACATATATTGTATAGTTTAGAAACCAGAAGGAATGTGTATTTGATTATGCATTTTTATCGATTGTTGCGCGGTGTGATCGATAATCCAGAGCATTGTTTTGAATGTTCCTGATAATAACCTTAGACAGCGTCAGCATAGATTTTTATACATTCCAATACTCAGGACGAACCTGCCGATGGTTATGCCTTTTGGAAGAGCTACCTTTATGCTGAACAATATCACTTTGGACATTGATCTGTTCCATATCTCTGAGAGGGTTTTCCAAAGCAGAAATCTCCTACATTTTTGATTTGAATTTGTTTATTTATTTATATTATTTATTTGTTTATTTTATTGTTTATTTATATTTGTTAATACAAGTTACTAATAACTGGCACACTAGGTAAAAATCTTTTCTGTGGCAGTTATTCTCATATGATATTTATGTAATATTAACAAATGACAATTAAAGAAAGTGTAAGCATAAGAATGAAAGTAGATCGATAATAATAAAGTAAATCATAGGAATACCTAAATGTAAAAGAAAAGAAAAAGAAAAGAAAACATACATACAAAATTAATATTAAAATTTAAGTAGTTACAAAAATAAATATTATATTAAAGTATACTTTAAATTAAATAAATCAGTTTTTGCCAATTCAGAGGTCAAGGGCGGGTCACTTCTTATTATATATATTAATCATTTTATTATTTTACATATATGTTAATTAAAATGTCTGTTTTTAATGTTAATCAATTAGTTGTAATAGTTGTAGTGTTTTTAATGTTAATTAGTTAGTTGTACACCAAATAAATTGAATTGAATTGAGTCAATGGTTTAAATTATGGTTACCCTCATGGAACGGTACCTATATTATAGATATCGGTAATGAGATTTATGTCTTATTTTTTTGATTTAGCAGATTTATGGGAAACGTAAGTTTATAACCGAAGTAAATTTGAGCGCCATCAATCCCTTAACATCGTCTACGGAATCTTGTCTGATGGGCACCCCCTACCTTTTGCAGGTCTGTCTTTACACTATCTGTCCATCTCTGCAATGGTCTTCCGACGTATCGATCCTAATGTCTTGTTATCCTGAAAATAGGGAGAGTAAGTATACGAAAAGTATTGTCGCGGGATCGTAGTTATGAGAGGCAAAAGAAACATTTAAAATTAATTAAAGTTTTACTTAATTAACTAGTTTCATTGGACACGAATTTCATCAAAGCACCGAACTTTTCGAGGTTATTTCACAAACACGTGGCTAGGTACTTTTCCATTTCGCTAAACGCGCGGACCACAATTCGCTAGTGTCTGTCATCTCTCATATAGATAGTCATTTTACAAGACTTCGATAATGATCGATCGACTTCTCTACATTTATTGTGATCTCCCAATTTATTGTAAAACATGTAGAGTGCTGTATAAATCACATGATTTCATCGAAATGGAAAATCACGAAATTCTGATTAAGTATATAATATAATATATCCTATATGTGATCAAGTATACAAGATCAAACAAATTAAATAATACGATTAAATGTTTGTTTTTATTTAGTTAATCGCTTAATTGTTTCACATTAAAAATATGTTATGAATTTAATAATACGCTGTGTCTTCGATGTTGTGGCAAAGGTAATATGGTGGTAAAGATTCAACACTTAGGCCAGCTACAAATGCCAATGCAAAAATGCTTTCTGATGTGATGCAATTCCTCGAGAATGACAATATCGCGGTGGATATTAAGGTTAGTGAGCCATT
>JADDOH010013260.1:0-47201 GCA_016648135.1 Agrypnia vestita | reverse complement strand
AGAGAATAATGAGTCTCAAATATTAACTATATGATTGAATACATAAAACAATACTCACCATAAAAAATTTAATTTAATCATAAACGATCATAAACAAATGGTAAAGTCTATGCGAAATAATAGAAAAAATACAGGCTTCCAATAGAAGTAGCAGGGTTTTATTAGTTTTTTAATACATAATTTTATTTACCTTGCATCATTTGGTGATTAATTATTATCATATTTACGACGATCGCTAAGGTATTCAAATTATAGAAGACAACAAATAATACGGGATTGATTTTCCTGATTTGTAATGGCAATCAAATCATATGTAGTTATTATTTCTTGGTCGTTTCACTGGAAGTTGGTTTCTGTCATAGAAACATTTCAGTGCCTATAGTAATATCACCAGGATAGATATTATAATTTATGACTAATATATATCTAAGTAATGAGTACGCAAAATAAATACTGAATACATTGTACTCTGATATCGACATCACATCTACCTGTTTATGTAGCAGATGATTTAGCCAAATATTTGTATAAATATTTTAGGATGTCAAAAAGAATTAAAAATAAAATAATTCAACCGTTATATTTTGATTAACGATCTTAACCGGAATTTAATGCCAGCTTTCTCGCCATTGCTCTACGGTGAAGAAGACTGCCAACATTTCCAAGTTGATTAACGAGTTAAAAGTTCCGAAAGCAAATAATTCATCCGGTCTTTGCAGATTTCCTGAAAACTTATCAATATACAATCTCAGAGCTTTCAGTAATGATAATCATGTTGATGTCAGGAACGATGATGATAGGCTTGACATATACATAAAGGTTATCGATAATTAACGACAAATTAATTACATACATTAAAAACATACTCTGATAATATTGAAAGTATCGTTACACAAAACTCCAATGAATAAACTGTAATTAATATATTTTTTTGCTGTAAAATGGCTTATAAATTTCTTATTTGACTAATAATAGTAAATTGTAGATACTTCCTTCAATATTGCTTGGCAAGCGAGAAATTTTTTTTTCACAAAACAAAAAATTACTATTTTGCACAAAACATAATATTTTTACACAAAAACAAAAATAATAATATTTACAAAATATATTTTCATTAAGACATTCTTTATTATTAATTTATCATAAAAAGTGCATTGAGCATTATGTAATATGCTTGTTAATTGAAAACTCATTATTAAATTACATTTATTGATTTGCGTAAGTCTTAATTTTGTTCTAAATATTATTAACAATTTATTTTATCTTTAAGTCATAATTTATTATTAATTTATCATAAAATGTGTATTGTGTAGGCAATTGTAGCATATTCAAAATGTTCATAAAATATTTATATTTTGTACTCTAATGCTGCTCTAGGACCACCTATTATGGTTAATAATAACCTGTTGACGGTTTGTTTGTTAAAAAATAATAAAAACAAAGGATAACAATAACCGCAATATAAAAAAATGGAACATAATAATTTAATTTTTCATTACATGTATTTATGAAAATTAAATATAAAGCATATTATCAGCGAGGATGTGCAATAAATAATGTTTATTTTGAGGTATATGCATAATATTAAACTTTCAATTAAATATTAAGAAGAAAATAAGATATGAATAATGGATTTAAAATTATTTAAGTTTTCTCTTAATATCTTACCGAAAAAACAGCAACAGAATACCATGGAATAAAGTGATATAAAGATAATGCGAATGTCCAATCTATCAAAAATGTAGTCATTCTCCGTCGTTGTCACTGAATCATTAACAGAAATGTTCATCTTGAATCAATTAATGTTTCCTTATAGAATTCAAAGATTATTTATTAAGTCATTCTTTGATCCATCGTGTTTGATTCCGAAATCAAACCTGAAAAAAATAGTTCTTTAAAAGTAATTACATAATAATTTATTAATTTAATTTATTTATTTATTTATTTAAGATCAAATCCGATATCAATAATCAAAAATCATACTTGATCATAAATTATTTTGAATATTAATTCATTTAAGTTTCTTACTATGTACTGTATTTTCCGGAGTTGGGAATGCGCAACATTCAATGCGTAGTATATCAAAATTATATTATTTACTAACACTAACGTTTAATAAGTCACTCGATACAATTAAAGAATATATACTTTCATCAGTGTCGTGTATTCTGCTTTATTAGTAACTTATTTTTGTGTAATAATGAATAAAATATGTATAGCTTACCTTATCCCGTCTTGTACACTGTTAGTAAGATACTTTCACATGTATTATATAATTATTACAACAAATGCTGTAGATTAATTACTTGAGCTGTTTCGGAGGCTTATTTTAAGTTACGCACGTTGTTTTGTGTGTAAAAAGCGATATATACAGACCGGCGTGCAACCCGGCGCGAGGCAGAGGATCGACTGAGGCACGCCAGCACCCCGGCCGCCCACCCTTCCGAGGGTGGGAAGCTGCCTACAGGTTCTTTCTATTTTAAATTATATTACAAAAGGCCTTATTTTATTTCAAACTGGCAACAATAACCCAGATTTTCATAAAACATAAAACTCATTTCGATTATACTATTGTAATTGGATATAACTCTGTGGTAAAATCAATTTTTTATTATTTATCAAAATTATTTTAAAGTATACTGACATGTTGGTTTACGTATATCTTTACTAATAAATTATTCATCTTTATAAATATGACAAAGGCAAAAATAACATTTAACATGAATATTTTTATTGAATGCCAGTTTTAATATCCGGATACGCCCAATTAATATAGACAAAAGTCTTACTTAATTAATATTTCACTGAAAAACGCTGAAAAAATTAATACTTCACAGAAAAAGATCGAAACAATGCAGTTGACATGAACGTTCTTTCATCGAAATATTTTTTCCTATTAAAAAACAAAATGGCCACATTTTTTCAACAATTAATTGAACATTTGAACGGGGTAATTTTAATGTGTTCGAGAGCTGAAAATATTCGCGTTGATCTAGAAATTCCAGAAAATGATGTGAAGTAAGCCGTGAAAATATTATGACGCTGGAGTGTAGCGTGTTTAAACTGTATAATTAAGTTTTAATTATTATTTACTACTCTTTTAACATTTTTTCGTCACATCATTTACTTGTTTTATAAAACATAACATTTATCACTAATTTTTAAAACTAGTTTCTTCTTCATTTAATATTTTTTATATATAATAAGATCATTCGTTTATATGTCCGTAAAAATAGCAATACTTACCTTGTACTGTGTTAGATTAAATTATATTTATGCAGAATAACCTGTTGCCTCTTTCGGAAGGGGCGTGCACTGCCGTTATTATTTTGATATTAATTATGTATTAGATAAATTCAAATAAAAGTACTATATACTGGTCGATGGTTTTAGTCAGTCTTGTTTGTATCCAAATGTAATAAAAGAAAATTCAACAACATCCCGAAGAGTTCTGAAATTTTCACCACTTGTGTAGATATTTCTTATGACAATGAAATACTCAGTTGTTTACAATATAATTTGTTTGACATTTTAAAATATGTAGTTATTTAATTTTTTTAATATAGAGAAAAAAATTAATTCAGAATATTTTGACTGTGTTCAAAATTTTCAAGAACAGAATACTGGATTTTATTCTTAAGGGGACATCATTAATCAAGATATATTACAGATGTCTAAGGGAGACGAAGCTATTTTTTATATGGTAAAGTAGGTATGGAAGGTTTTAGGTGTTCATAGAACTTACGACCTATCGTTTTGCTGGTTTAAGTGATCACTATATGCAATGCAACTATCAAATTTTTGAATGTTGTATATAACATGTTTAAATACACTTTCACTTTGGGTGGCGGTTTTAGAGTCATGGTTTACGTATTAGCAGAAGCAAAACGGAATAAATGAAATGCGTATACAGTAACAAAACAGATCAGCCCATACTCATCGATGAGCAGAAACTACCTGAAGTGAAAGAGTTTAAGTACCTAGTCTTAGTCTCACAGCCGATGCAAACATTGACGCTAACGTAACCCACAGAGCCTATGTAGCATGACAGAAATGTTTTTCTCCAGGGTATGCTTGGCTACAATAGCTTAGAGACTAGAAGGAATGTGTATTTGATTACACACTTTTATCGATTGTTGCGCGGTATGATCGACAATACTGAAATTATGCAGAGCATTGGTTTGTATGTTCCTGATAATTACCTTAGACATCGTCAGCATAGATTGTTTCACATTCCAATATACAGGACCAACCTGCCGATGGTTATGCCTGTTGGAAAAGCTACAGCTATGCTGAACAAGATCGCTTTGGATATTGATATATTCCATGTGTCTGAGGGGGTTTTCCGAAGCAGGATTCTCCTACACCTTTGACCAGATTATACAGGTCACTTCTAATTGTTTAATAATTGTTTAATAATAAATTAGTATTTTAATACACAATATGTATATGTATGTATGTATATGTATATGTGTATGTATGTATACATATGTGTTTATGTATATGTATATGTGTATATGTATATTTTTAGATGTAAGTTAATAATATGTATGCATTGAACAGAATGTTTGTAATGTACATATTATGTAATAAATAAAAATTGAAATTAAAAATTGAAATTGAAATTGAGAAATAGAGATAGCTTACTGGAGTTGTGTGTGACAGTTGTGTACCTATAAGGACTTAAGTTTTTGTATACAAAACAGCAGTAAGACCTGTAATGATCTACAGCTCAGAATGCTGGACTGTAAAGAAATTTCACGAGTAAAAACTTCATACCAGTGAAATTAAGATGCTCGGATGGTCTGGAGGTGTAACGAGACATGACAGAGTGAGAAATGAGCAATCAAGGGTAGTTTTAGAGTGACCCTTGTTACTGAAAAAGTGAAGAAACGCGACTGAGTTGGTATGTTGAGGCATGGAGATCATGCAGTGCATTCCGCACTCAAAATACAAGAAATAAAAAGAAGTAGAGGTCGACATGGTGGATTAGTGTGGAAAAGGACCTGAAGGACGCTCAGTTGGACGAAGCGATGGCCCAGAAAAGGGAATCGTGGAGAAAAGAATAAGGAGAGCCGACCCCAAATGAAATGGAAAATGAGATAAGAGAAAGAAGAAGATCTAATATTAGGTCCTTACATATGAAATTGGCGTTTAGTATGGGAGGAACATAAAGCCGATTTTTTTTTATTATAATATATTTATTTAATCAAAGTATGTACCATTGCTATCTATGTACTTTTGCCATCTCATAGGTAGTTCATCGATCCCTTTACTAAAAAAACCATTCGGACGGGAATCAATAAAATCTTGAAGGCGGTTTGGACTGCCCCATCGGAGTTGAATTTTTTTCTTTGCAAGAAGTTATCCAAATTTGGAAAAAAATGGTAATCTGTTGGGGCAAGGTCCGGAGAGTACGGTGGATGTCTTAGACATTCCAATTGAAGCTCCTCTAATTTGGTAGCCGTCTGTTGTGCAGTGTGTGGTCTAGCGTTATCATGAAGCAGCAGTGGCCTAGAGCGATTAACCAGCCTCGGTTGTTTAGCAGCTAGCTTTTCCATCATGGTTTGCAGTTGCTGACAATAGACATCTGCCGTAATCGTCTGGCCAGATTTAAGAAAGCTGTAGTGAACGACACCAGCACTAGTCCACCAAACGCTCACAAGTAACTTTTTTGGAGTCAATTTTCGCTTGGGGCATGGTTTGGCTGGTTCGGCAGGGTTCAGCCATTGCGATGAGCGCTTCCGATTATCGTACAGGATCCACTTTTCATCACAGGTAATGATTCGATTTAAAATCCCTTCATTATTGTGCCGGTTGAGTAATGCAACGCAGCAGTCAACGCGCGTTTGTTGATTTGCTTCACTCAATTCGTGAGGTACCCACCTTTCAAGCTTTTTCACCTTACCAATTTGCTTCAAGTGGATTAAAACAGTTTTATCACTAACACCGCAGCCTGCAGCTAACTCGGATGTGGTTTGCGATGGATCCGCTTCCACAATAGCCTTCAATTCTTCATTATCAACTTTGGTCTCCGGCCGTCCACGGGGCTTGTTCTGCAGGTCGAAATTTCCAGAACGAAAACGTTGGAACCAAAAACGCACTGTGTTTTCTTTTGCGGCACCGTCACCATACACATCATTAATCCTTCGAGCCGTTTCTGCAGCACTGGTGCCACGGTGGAACTCGTACTCGTAAATAACGCGATATTTCAAGTTTTTCATTTTGTAAACTGAGTGACGCAAAGAAAAAAACAATTGAGGAAAAAACAAATGAATTATAATTTTCAAAACACAAATACATGAGTAAATAGCTGTATAAATTTGGATTTGGAATTCCTAACCAAAGAGAAGATATTTGAGATCAAATTTGCCAGTACGGCAAAACCCCAATTTCATATGTAAGGACCTAATATTTTTAACTTCCACACATATTTCATATATGAATTATATTTCTACTACCGCCACGTGCAGTCGTAAACTTTGTCATTCCCATAACCACCACAGACACACATTCAGATTGTTCCAGACATTTCTTGCGTATTGTAGGGCGTCCCAGAATATTACGGAATGCTCGAGAGACTTGCGATGTAAATATATTGCTTACTGATATTTTGGATGTTCATCAAAATTTTGAAAAATCTTTCCGAGGTAACAGATATTCATCATTACCAAACATTTTATATTCGCTTCTGGATACGGGTGAATATTATTCGCTGCCTAGAATTTCGTCGATCCAGCGAGTTTTGCGGCGGCCTGTCGTTATCTTGAAATGCATCGAGGACCACTTAATGACTTCATTCGTCCAGCGACAATCTCTCATTCTAGTTTTGTGGCCTGCCCACTACCAAGTCATTATTTCCTTGGCGTATTTAACTAAATCACCTGTCCAACACTCATCGTTCCATGTCTCTTAGCGTTACTTATAGATTGAGAACATCTTTTTTAGAGTATGTAACGAGAGCACTGGAGTGTTCACTTTTCGTTTTCATTTAATGGAAAATCATATTCAAGATATATTATAGATGTCTCATGGAGAAAGTAAAGTTCACACTTAAAGAGGCAATACTGCTTCGTTACTGACTTCAGCTGTTAATATGTAATGGTGGGTAATATATATTTTTCGTACACATTGCCGCTTTGTACTTTATATTTTAAATTTTTGTACTCATGTTTTGGTGCTATTCCTGGTACTTTTAATAATTTGCTACTTGTAATTTATATTGTTTAATGTATGTTCTTTTTAATTTTATGATATATTTTTTTATGTAAAAGCCTATACGCATTGCTGCTCGTTACCTACTCTACATTTTTAATTTTTATACTCAAGATTTGGTGCTATTCCTGAAACTTTTAATGTATGTGCTTTTTGAAATTTATTTTATACTCTTTATGTAAAAGCCTAATGGGCGTAAACAAATAAATAAATAAATAAATAAATAAATAGAGAAGAAATGATATTTTTTTATGGGAAAGTAGGTATGGAAGTCTTTGAGTGTTCATAGGGCTTACGACCTATCGTATGGTTGGCTTTTAGTGGAAATAGTGAATGTGATCACTTTTCATAATGTAACGTCCACCATTTTCATCCATGATAGAATACCACATCTACCAAATTTTTGGAAGGTGAACATTACATTGTGTAAAATGATCACTGTTCAAATGTTCCCTTAAAAAACACAATTTTGTCTCTATGAGACATCTATAATATATCTTGATTAATGATGTCCCTGGGACGAAATCCAGTACTGTGTTCCGAAAATTTTGGACAGACTCAAAATAATTTGAATGAAAATCATATTCACATACGTGAACGTATAAATACACTGCAGCCCAACTTTCTATCACGAATAATTTCCAATTTAACTTCTCCAATGAAAATTTATTATACCAGGTTAACTTGTTCGAGCTGGGTTATATTAACATGAAAGATTCTCTAATACTCGCTTAATTACTCTGCATTTATGCAAATACCTTTCTCCTTCAAGTCGAGCTTTCTGAATAGATTTGATACTGTAGCCGTTAATAATTTAGGTGAGATCGCGTCGCCTTTCCGAACACCTTCCTTGATAGGGAGGTTTGCACCTACGAGATAGATTACAAGGATTAACCGATGCTGCGGCTTTACTGTATACATTACTGATTATATTTACATAACGCAACGACACATAAATGTATTACAACTAGCTTTAGAAATCTGTTCTATGCTATTTATTTTAATTAAATAATTGTATACAACCACATAGGATACATTATCGGTTAAGGGGTTATCTACAGTCAGGAGGCCCAAAAAAAGCGATTTTTCAAGATTTTTTTCTGAGAAGACTTTTAAATTTATTAATGTGAAAATTTGTACACGTATTATGGTTACTCTTTACTGTATTTAAAAAAAATTGTATTTGTAAAACAATAATTTTGAAAGCTGCTATAGCTGATCTCCAGGAGCTCCTCTCAAAAAAGGAATCTTGCGGTGACAACGATATCTCTAGACTAGATCATCAAAAATGAAAAAACCAAACAGATTTCGTCAAAGTATTGTATTATCTTGTAATTTATCGAAGGAATAAGCAATTTTTTTTTTTTTTGACAAAATGGCTACTTCTCAAAAAAAAACGATTTTTCACCAAAATATATTTTTATCGGCGAGAAAAAACCTTCGATTAATTACTAAAAAATATACTTAAGAAGCTTGTGTTAAAATTTGAGACTGATCGGTTGAGTCGTTTCCGAGAAATCTTTGTCACTGATCTTAAAGAGACAGTTTTGAGAAAAACGGCTTTATTGTTTCAAAAGCGCTCTATGTAAATAGAATAAAAAAAATTTTTTTTCAACTTACATCGAGTCGTCTATTCCAGGGCCATTCTTTCACTTTAGTCATCTGAATACATTAGAAGGGAACATTTACAATGGGCAGGTAAATAAAATGTACATCGTTTACAAAAGGTAGGTAAAAATAAAAGGGACTGCTCTCTACGTGAGCGCTGGCCCTCCGGCCTTGCGAACGATTATAAATATGCGCGTAATTTTGAAAATAATCGCCAGATTGACTTGAAATTTTCTGTGTGTTTACTTAAATATGTGTACATTACGAAATTTAAATAAAAAAATCAATTTTTTGAAAATTCTAACTTTATAATTAATTTAAGCTAATATTGTTGGAATATTTCTCAATAACTGTAATTATAATTCAAAATATTTTGAGTATGTCCAAATTATTCAGAACAATAATGAATTTTTGTCGCATTGACATCATTAATCAATCAATGTATTACTATAATGTATGTATGTATGTAAAGTATGACATATAATTTCAATACATAAAGGATATTGTAAAAAAAAACTCCAAAATCAATATAGATGTCTCATTAGCGACAACTTTGATATTACATAACTCCATAACTAATGATCATGGCTGTATATTGGTCATGGCTGTTTGAACATTTTTGACTCATAAACAAGGCAGAAATATAGTCATGCGAGGTTTTTATTGTATATTTACTAGCTGTTCGTACCCGATGTTGCACGGGTTAAGGATTAAGTTGAAAATAAATGTGTGGACGGAAACAAATGTTTGATTCAAATGGTATGGATTTGCATGGAAAATATATCAGGGAGAGGAGAAAAGGTAAAAAGGGAGAGAGTAAATGTCACTTTTGTTACCCGCCGGGTCCTAAAGAATAAGTTTACAAATTTTGAGTCGGTATAGATTTGCATCGAAAATGTATCAGGAAGAGGGGAAGGGGTATCAACTTTGTACAACAACAAAGGGTTAAAAGAGGAGGGAAGAAATGTAGCTTATGTTACCAATCGAGTCCTAGACAATAAGTTTCCAAATTTTGAGTCCGATCAGTCAAACTGTACAGATTTGCATCGAAAATGTATCAGAGGAGGGGAAGGGTTAAAAGAATAGCGGGGAAATGTCGCATATGTTACCCACCGAGTCCTTAAGAATAAGTTTTCAAATTTTGAGTCCGATCGTGAATGTGAATGGTACCCACCGCTTACCCAGGACCGTGTTATGAGCAAAAGCTCCCATATCGATCCTTCTATTCCTCTCCAGGTTGACATTTTGTTAGCAATGATGCAAGACCGTGCTGCCCCGTACGGGTTGTATAAACCGGTGCGAGGCGGCACGGCCGCAAAAACAAAACCATTCATAGACCGACACCATTAGATACGTCTTTATAGCATAAAAGAAATAGATAAATAAATACAAGAACAAAGAAATGGTAATAACAAAAAAAGAAAAATAATATATAGAAGACGAATTTCACGGTGGCGGCAGTGGATGGCTAAGGTCAAACAGACACCCCCTTAACTGGGAAAAAGACGAAATAAAAAAATTTTAAAAAAATATTTTGATATCCGGCTAGGGAAGCATGGGACCGGCAGGTCTTCGACCAATGCGCGAGCCCACACATTAACATAACACTGGGGAATGACAGAGTCGAACCACCAATACACAAGAAAACTTATCACTTAAATCCCCTCAGGATTTCTCAACTGGACACCCACACCCGAACGAACCCTCGGAAGCATCCGAAGTTCCTTTCATTCCTCACTAGGACATCATTGGGTGGACGTCCTGTTGCGTTCATTCCAAACTCAGTTAATCCTGCTAACATATCCTCTCTCGCATCATTCATGATCGTACATTCCCAGAGGATACGTTCCGCCGTTTGGGCCACCCGGCCGCAAGCACACCACGGGTCAACGTAGAGTCCAAGATCAAAAAGCTTCGACCTGAACTCTCCGTGTCCAGATAGCATTTGAACAGTGTGATGGTCCAGCGATGGAAAATATCCACTGCCCTTTTCCTTCACGGCCACCTTCAGAAAAAAGGAATGAGTTCATCTTTTGGTGGTGGCCGTGTCCCATCTTTCTTGCCAAACTATACATGATATTTCTCTCAATCTCTGACCCAACACCTGGTGTCGCAACACCTCCGAGAGCCAGATGGTTCTACTAAAGTAATTTACCTCCAGGTCCCTCCTAACACTTCGCCGGGTGCTGAACTCCAGTACTTCCAAGTCAGCAGAGAGCACCCCCGCCAACACCGGTAGGGCCGCACCGGACACAGTCCGATATGCTCCGTCAGAGCCAGCAGGGGTATTCTCTGCCCCCGATTAAGAGCTGCGGCCACCACGCCGGTCCTCAGCCTGTGCGCCCATACCTCAGCAGCATATGTGACTTGGGCCACATGTGTCGCCCTGTATACAAGGCGCATCCAATCCGAGCAAGTCCGTTCGGTCAAACGGTACAGATTTACATCGAAAATATTTCAGCGGAGGGGAAGGGTTAAAGGAATAGGGGGGGAATGTCGCTTATGTTACCCGCTGGGTCCAAAAGCATAAGAAGAACAGACAGACAAACAGACAGACATTGAGTTTTATAAATATAGAAATATATAATGTATAACCATTATCAAGCAGGTCTCTCTTATGGTTGAGAGTTGTCTCTCGTATTGAGACTATACTCTCTCATTTACAACTAAATCCAACTCATCCGAGACGTAACAAGAATAATCAATATAAAAATTAGAAATTTTTACGTTTCGAGAGTATTTTAAGTGGACCACCTTAGAAAAAGACACATTCACAATAATTGAGTTAATGGCTTAATATTATTCTGGAAATGTAATAAATATTGTTTCAAATTAAAAAAAAATGAAGTAAATATTTTTCTTTGAATGGAAAAATGATTTTATTGAAAATAATTCAAATTTTTTGTGATGTTTATTTTTAACTCTTAAGCTTAAAAATGGAGAGGCAACGAAAGACCAATTAGAGAAATCCCGCGTCGCAAAACAAATCATACCTCCGGTTTTCAAAACTCGAGCACACTGTTGGTCCAGTCCCTATAATGATTTATGAGTTTGAGCATTAATGTGTTTGTTTACTCCGCCTTTAGAGAATATCCCTCTTGGCAGGTCTGGAGATTTCAGGATCCACCACTCCTCTCTGTAACGCAAAGGTTCGTAAAAGCCCCAAGCCCCAAGCCCCAAAAGCACCGTCATGCGTGTCATGTACAGAAGAAGGATATAATATGGGCATTATTCGTATGGCCTTATTTTAAGACATATAATGAGCACAAAATATATTTAATTTTTTTATCCAATATAATAAAACTTTGGACTTAATCAATATTTAGTTAGAATATATGAGGATTAAGATATTAAATAAAAGTGTTTTTTAATCTGAAAGTTGTCACTCAACCAGCCTTAGAGCAAGTTTGGGACTATCCAAGTATATCTGGTTTTTGTAACATTACCTTATATTTCATTTCATTCGTTTCATTCATGAGTTTCACAATTTTAAAATTTACCCTGTAAATTATACCTATACTTTATGTTATACAATGTAATACGTAAGTGAAAATTATATAACATAATATACTTTGCTTGAATAAAATGATGGCGACGGGTTTGCAATATCACTCAAAGAACAAACAATCGCTTGTCGAATCGAAGTAAGGACAATCATTTGTCGAATGCAGTCATTCAGTAACATCCGAAAAAAACAAGGGACCGATAGACCGCCCTAATGCTGTTCATAGGTTTGGGGGTATAACCAAGCTTGACAGAGTAAGAAATGAGCATATCACGGATAGTTTTAGAGTGGTCTCAGTTACTGGAAAGGTGAAAAAATCGAGAATGAAATGGTATGGCCATGTAATGAGGCATGAAAATGATAAAGCACATACCGCATTCAAAATACAAGGTACAAAAAGAGGCGAGGTCGACACAACGCCGTATGCCCAGTTGGACGAAACGATAGCCCAGGACAGAGAATCGTGGAAAAGAAAATTAAAGATAGCCGATCCCAAGGAAAATGGGAAGGGGGTGAAATGTTGGAAGAAATAAATCTAATAATCAAATAAATCTATAAATATAATAATGTTTAAGTACGTTAATTTTGCATATTATTTAAATTTGGAATTGAAATTTTAGAATTTATTAAAACTTGTCCTGCAGCAATACCTCTAGACAAAGCACACTTTTCAGTAAGAGCTCGTCTTCAATATAGCAATCATTGAGTAATTAACAGGTTAATGGCTGAAACGTTCGGCATCGATTTTCAAGGGTTAGATACGCGTGGGCCTTTTACTTGTGGTCTGAAGCTATGACCTCACCCATTCAGTCTCATCGAGCCATCAACCTGTCTCAGAGTGGGGTTGAAATATTTCCGTGATATTTTAAATAATTTTTATTCAAATGTATATAGGATTATATTATACATATTAATTATTTTTAAACAAAAATATTATTAATCTATGTGCAAAAGTAAATAATTGGTAGGTATAACCCAAAATATCCCTTCTCAGGTACAAACATTTAATAGATAGTTGGTTACGATAATCGATTCATTTTTATTTATTTTTTAACCCTTTGATAATAAATAGATAAAATATCAGATTTTTGGCATTTTTAACTATCGTGTAATATTGTAACTTTGATTACCTACGTGAATATTTATTTACAGGATAATCATTTAAGGCAATTTTCCGGCAAAATAAGCAAATTTCACCATTTTCTCTTGCGTTTTTTATCACATTTTTGTTTGGAAACATATCATTTTCAAATTTATTCATTAGGTTCCAAATATTTTAAATAGACATATCTTATTAACATGGCATAAACTAAATCTATGGGTAAAAAAAATATCCGAATGTAAACCACCTGAAATAATATAATATAGATTACTTAATAGTTTAGTAATGCTTAATTGTATATGTTTATTTTTTTTCCTATTATTTCTCGCTCTCTTACGCTCAGCTACGCGCTATATCTACTACGCGCATTATTTTTACTTGTTACATAAATACACCTTCGATCTTTTGTTTTAATTTTCAGTCACTTGTTTTGACACGTTTATTTTTTACCCAATTTTTTTTTTGCAAACAAAGGTTTGCAAAGAAAATTACATATTGAAAACTAGCTTTAACCCGTCATAAAAGACTTTCTTTTACTATATAATTTGGCCGCCAGTTAAGGCTGTGAGAACAGCGCTAGTTAATGGTAGCATAGCATCTTGATAACGTTAGTGATGGATTTATCGAATAAAGAATTTACCTCTAGCTCGCTTTAACCTCATTATTATATTATCCTCACTTCAAAATACTGTCAAAAGTAATTTCGCTCTCTAAAATAATTGAAATAATAGACGTCTCATGTCCTCCACACTTTCAAAATCTTGAATTCTCGTAAGTTAACTTTATACTCTAAAAATTTGATTATTATGTAAATTACAATGTGAATAATTCATAAAACAAGTGAAAATTTTCCAGTACTAAATTGAAAAATTCGTATAGATATGGGCATATGAGCCATTCTTACTCAATCTTGTTAATTTTCGTTGGAATTATTTCTAAAGTGAAATAATTAAAATTCATGAAGGATATCAGTTATTACGTTGTATTAAGTAACAAAAGGAATATTTATGTACCTACATCTACGAATAATATTGTCTCGGGGCAAATGAATACACTAAAATAATTTTAATGTTTTATAAATTACCAAAAAAAATACTGGTTAAATCTAAGTACTGTTTTTAATTGTGTGGTCACTAAATTTTTTCAAAATATTCGCACACTTATTATTGCACTGTTTTTTAATTCGCACTAATTAACGCTGTTTCATTCGCTTAGATCACTTTCTGGAAAATTTCGTTCTATATTTTTACGTACAAAAACTTCTCGCCCCGGCAAGGAATTCCTTTATTTATTACGCTAGTATCCCTAATGCTGGCCCTACTCTTCTCTATCTCATGTGGTTAACCGTCACAAATGACTGATTCCATGACGCCTTTGTATTTATAGGTAACATCGCTGTCTAGATCCTCCGAAACTCTTGTGGAAGTTTCCGTAAATTACGATAAACTTGTTCTAGTTATTTTTGTCAGTACAACATCTCGTGACAATATTTAGGAATAACTCTGTGTTTGGAAATAATTATTAATTTAAAAAAAAATTACAAAAACCACATTTTTAATCTTCTACAGGTTTTGATCTTCATCTCTATATCGAATCCAATTACAAGGCGATCCTTGTAGCTGTGAAAATCACTGTGTTGATCAATATTGTAGGACAAAATACGTAGAAATAAAATATACTATATATATATATTTTTTTTTTTTTAAAATAAAATAGAGATGTGAACACGGAAATACGTGTCACATCAATATTCTTACTATTTTCAAACTAAGCTAAGCGCTTGTACTATGAAAATAGGACTAACTTGCTAGTCTGGAGTGAGGATCGAACCCGCAACCTTTGGATCACGAGGCCAGTGTCCTAACCACAAGACCAACAAGCTACTCATTTATTACTATTATGATATTATATTATATATTATGTAATATTATTATATTATTATATTATATATGTATGTAATATTATATAGTATGTAATATTATTATATTATATATAATAATATTACATACTATATATTAAAATATACTATATATACTACTTTTTCTGCGCTATTTTTATTCTTAATATATATAATATAGTATAATAAATAATAAAAACATACATAATAAAGTGACCAAATAACTGATAAATATTCCAAGATACTTCATACTCGTGACACATAGAGATTTTGAGGAGTTTAAGTTGTAAGTCGTGAGTAATTTTTGTTCTAATTCCCAAAATATATGCTTTGCTTTTGATATTATCAAAGTGGTTTCTAAAAATGAGCCTAGAGTCTAGCGTGATACCCAGATCCTTAATTGAAATGAAATATAAATAAATGGAATAATATTCAATAAATTCGGTATTTTTACCTCCCCAATTAATTCGCAGGTTTGGCATAATACAAATATTAATAAATGTGATGAGTGGTGTTTAATGGACTGAAATTAATTCGCAATAGAAGAAATGATACGAAGCTACACAATTTAATAATCTATTGCAGCGATGGTGAATCTTTTAGGCTTGGCGTGTCAGACATATGGAAAAAGCCTTTCAGGACCCTAATGACGTTTGACGAATACGAGGCGTCAGCAGTAATAACGTTTATTTTGGTAAATAGGGTATTGGTAAAAGCTGGCTTATCACCTTTAGCACGCGTATCATAGGCTCACTATCACTGATCTAATGGATAGGTACTGTCATGGAAATTCATTATAGATTATAAAGGATTTACAATTGTTTACCGAAATCGAATTCGCAATAGAGATCCACAATGGGATCGTATTACCCGCCAGTAAATCTTTGAAAAGGGGTGAGGAATAATAATGAAAATAGATTGAAACTAGTAGACAAGACTTTAGTGAAAATACGATAAGTTTAGTAATAATGATGGCTCGGGGAATGACCCGATTAACTTAAAAAAGAGTTATTCTTTCGTAAGTTAATCAATTCATTTTTCCATACAAGATATTATATTCTAATTTTGATATTTCTCCTTGCTCGTAAAATATAACATGTATGTATTTCCATCTAAGAAACATACAAATATTAGGTAAAAAAATATACGGCAATACGAACACCATAATTCCATAATTCTTATATTAAATAATTCTTATATTAAATAATTTATTTATATTAAATAATAAGGATAAAGATAACATATTAAATAAATCAGGGGTCTATAAATTGATTTGTGAGGATTGTGGATATTTTTATATTGACAAAACCTGTAGAAACTTTAATATTAGAATCAAAGAACACCTAAGGTGCTTAAAAAGTAATGGTTATTCAGAATTCGCCAACCACCTTATTGAAACTAATCATTCCTTTAATTTTGACAAAGGTATTAAAATTTTGGATGCAAAAAGCAGTGATATACAATTAGATAAATTAGAAATTTTAGAAATTAGAAAGAGCATTAATAGTACTTTAAACATAATAAATAACCAAACTCTCTTCACTAACAGTTACCTTTTGAATATATTCACTTATTAATTTTTAATTTTTATGTTGATTGTCATATATTTTTATTTCTTGCTTAACTTACATATTTGTCTTTGATTGTCTATGTTCCGGGGGTAATCTATGTCTGTGCATTTTCTTTGTTTGTTATTTTTCTATGACTTTATACTTATATGATCTATACTTGTTATGATTCTTCAGTATACCTTGTATTCTCTTGAAGAAGGGACCGTTGGTTCCCGAAACATGTCGAGTGTTTGTTAAAATAAAATCAGTGGTTAAAACAAAGTAACTTGTTTTTAATTTTAATAATTTTAAAATGTCACCACAAAGTGAATTTGCATTTATTGAAGAAGATTCCATAATTCGTGTATCTATTTCCTTTGTAGTTATGTCGTTTGATGACGTTTGTACCTAAGTACACATATTCGTCTACATATTCAATGATGTTGTTATTGACGCAGATCGCTTCATGCTTACCATTCGTCATGACTTTTGTTTTTTGTGTGTTCATAATTAATCCCACTTTACGACTTGCTTTATACAAGTCACTGAGCATCGTCTGCAGCTCGTCTTCCCATTGCAAGAAGATTATCAGGTCATCAACGAATCTTAAGTGTGACAGATTCTCCCCGTTGATTGACAATCCACAGCTCAATTTACGAAAAACGTCTTCCATAACGGCTATGAATAGTTTGGGTGACACTGGGTCACCCTGGCGCACACCTCTTTCTATTTTTATTTCCTCTCCTTCCTCCTCTAAGAACACGAAGGCCGTACAGTAGTCGACAAAGTAGCAATAGAAAGTTATATTGAATTCATTTCCCTTTTCAAATAGTTGTTTCACAACATGTATGTGGTCTAGAGTTGAATAACCCCTTGTGAATCCAGCTTGTTCTCTCGATTTATTCTCATCGAGCGTTTTATTAATTCGATTGAGGATTATTTTGGCAAACATTTTATCGATGTTCGACATGAGACTGATAGGTCTATAATTGTTAATGTTGTTCTTGTCTCCCTTCTTATTTAACAGTATTATGGTTGATGTCGTCCATCGGATGGTATTAGTTCGCTCTGCAGCACCTCATTGAATAGTTTTGTAAATATTGGTACAAAGAGGTCCTTGTTTTCGATTAAGAACTCATTACTGACGCCATCAGATCCGGGAGCTTTGTCTTTCTTATGCGTTTTCATAGCCTTATCTACTTCTGCAAGAACTATTTCTGGTACTTCTTCTCCACCAGTTAACTGATTGGCTATTATTTTGTTTTGAGTATGTACAAGTTAATATGTTCGATTCTGATAACTCATGCTCTGATTCAGATATATCATTAACTTGTTTCTGTTTTCTTTCGGAATAAATCGATAAAATAAAATTACTTATTTCCGTGGTGGAGATTCTTAAGGGATTATTGACGCGTGGCAATCTCTGAAATACGGGCTCCAATGAAATTCTTTGGAGACAACTTTCCGAGTCCTTGTAATCAAAATTGGTAGGTTAAATTTACAAATTTATGTGTAAATTTATGGTTTGAAGTGACATGTGTGGGCATACGTAAAATGCTACGCTGTAAAATCGAACATTATGTACGTTATTTTTTTTGTGTATTGTGTAAATTATTTGATTTAATAACAACAAATGTTACGTAAGAAAAACTAAAAATTTTAAAAATATTTAGGTTTATTGAAGTGGTGATTAGAGGAATGATTTATTTTAAAGATTTATTTTTTTATAATCTAATTCAAACACAAAACTTATTACCAATATCTATACCTATAAAACTCAATGTCTGTCTGTCTGTCTGTCTGTCTGTCTGTTCTCTATACAAATCCACACCGTTTGCCCGATTCGATTCAAATTCTGCATACTTGTGCTTTGGGACCCGGCAGGTAACAAAAGCAACATATCCCCCCTATTCTCATACCCCTTCCCCTCCCCCTGACATATTTTAATGCAAATATGTACTGTTTGTCCGATTCGATTAAAATTGTGCATATTTATGCTTTGGGACCCGGCGGGTAACATAGGTAACATTTCCCCCTATTCTTATACCCCTTCCCTTACCCCTGACATATTTTCGATGCAAATCTGTACCGTTCAATCCATCGCACTCAAAATTTGGAAACTAATTATTTAGGACTCGGCAAGTAACATAGGTGATATTTCCTCCCTATTCTCATACCCCTTCCCCTCCCCTGACATATTTTCGATGTAAATCTGTAACATTCGATCGATCGAACTCAAAATTTGGAAACTAATTCTTTAGGACTCGGCAAGTAACAAAGGCGAGATTTCACCCATATGCTTTTAACCCTTTCCCTCCGCTGATATATTTTCGATGCAAATCTATACCGTTTGACCGATCGTACTCAAAATTTGGAAACTTATTCTTTAGGAGTCGGCAGGTAACATAGGCTATATTTTCTCCCTCCCCTTTTACCTTTTCTCCTCCCCTGATATATTTTCGATGCAAATCTATACCGTTCGAATTAAACCTTTGTTTCCCCCCACAAATTTATTTTCAACTTAATCCTTAACCCGTGCAACGCCCGGTACTTACAGCTAGTTATTCATATTATTCTTTAAAAATATATCAAAACTTTTGATCAATGTTTACAAATTGAAATTCTAATTCGATGACAAAATTTCAAATTTGTTAAAAAAGTCAATTGAGTGCCAACTAGGGATTCTGTGTCGAGACAACCCGGGAATTCAAAGATTTTTTGCTGTCTCGAGTCCCGGGAATTAAAAAATTAATAACCCGGGACTCGAGACTTTCCGATTCAATTTTATTCAATATATCCTACATTTATATTTTTAAAATAAAATCTGCTTAGTCGAGAACAAGTCATACCCATACGGAGCAGGTAGCAAGCGGTTCGTCAAGATACTCGATTGTCGGCACTCGGCAGAGAGATTATATTGTCTTTGTAATAAAAGCTTTCGTCGTTATTTGTAAAATATCACTTAAACAATTAAAAAATCAAGTACATATTTACCCTTGATTTTTTCGGCAAAATGTTTCTTTGTACGATGCACGTGCTACTCGTATTTCTGAATTTGATGTCGAGCTAAGTTTATGTCTCGATATGAAGACAAGGTGGAATTCCTTAATACCCATGATCTCGAGATTTTTAAAGTTACGAAATTGCATTAGAAAATCATTAATTGATCTTGGCATCGGCCAAATTTGGAATGAATCAAACATTCACGTATTGGAAAATATTTCCTATAAAACTGGCAGTTGAAGCTCTAAGTCGTCAAGATGCCACTTTATTAACTTCCGAAATTATTGTTAATTTCCTTTTAAAAAAAAATTGAAATCAACACAACTCTATCGCACGAAATGTTTACAGCCCTGAAAGCCAGAATTGAAGAAAGACACAATAAGAGCCTCCTTGTTTGATACATTTTTTGCAAAATCCCGAGCATGTTGTGAACACTAATTATTTTTCAAGTTGTCCCAAGAAAGATTATTTAAAATATGGTGAACAGTTATTGGAACGACTTTATTCAAATGTAGATAGTTCGGATATGGAAGTAATCGAAGAAGAAAACGCCGATTGGCATCTCAATAACATGTCGATTGAAGAAGAATTGAACAAAGCTTTAATGAACCACCAAAATATTTCAACGACTAGAAATAAAAAATTCAACTTTAAAAAGGAGTTTCAGATATTAGATTCAACTGGTAAGCGAACTCCGAGCTTTTATTCAAATTATTGCTTACAATTAAGCAAACATCTACAGAGAGCGAGAGTTTTTTCTACATCTGGAATATTTGCCACAAAACCAGGAACAGGCTATGTGATTCATCATTAAACGCCTTGGTTTTTTTAAAAACATATTTTTCCTTACAAAAGTAAAGGTTTTAACTTAATATTGATATAAATATTTCGATTAAAAAAATGTAATAAATTAAATTTAAATAAAAATCGAATAAAGTGTTTTTAAATTGTTTCAATAAATTTTCACCTATCGTATCCATAACACAAATAATATAAGTTAATTGAAGTTAATAATAATAAGTTAATTTTTTAACATTTTTTTTTCATGATTTAAACGAAAAATAATCAAAGTCTCGAGTCCCGGGAATTCCCGGGACTTTAAAAATTTGGGTCTCGAGTCCCGGGAATCGAAAAAACCCGAGACTTCAGAATCCCTAGTGCCAACCAAAGTTACCGTCTTGTTACCGTATACAACACCGACAACATT
Organism: Agrypnia vestita; assembly: GCA_016648135.1. NCBI lineage: Eukaryota > Metazoa > Arthropoda > Insecta > Trichoptera > Phryganeidae > Agrypnia > Agrypnia vestita. The sequence continues at coordinate 26,114 of JADDOH010013260.1, read as the reverse complement.
TTCATACACATATTTTAATATCAGTCCCCCTCCCAGCCAGATGTTTGAGTTCCACTAATGGCTAGGAATCTCCGCAAATTTACGCGCATCGTGATAAAAATATTAAAAGAAAATTTAGCAAATGTTATAACACATTTTGGAATCCGCGATGTTTCAAAATTTTCAATATAATTTTTAGGTGCAGAATCCAAAATGGCCGTCAGATTCGGTGAATCAGAGCTGGTTATTGAGGTACGTTAAATTGGTCTCATTTAGAATAAAATCATCTTATTTTTTAGCTTATGTAAATTTCACGTTGTTTGCTCCAACTTCCAGTCAAAAAACAAAAAATACAAAGTAAAGTACTACATATACTTGGGCATCAAAAACTTCAATAACCTACCTACAGATATTAAGAAAATCGATGACTTACAACAATTAAAGAAAAAATAAACCAACACTTTAGATCGATACAATTTGACAACGCATAACAAGACATATAGCTAAGGAACAAATAAGCCAAATCCAAAATAAACTAATAAAGTGTAAGCCCCTCACCAAGCACATGAGTAAGTCTCATTTTTGGAGAGGCAAAGCAATAAAATAAAATTTATCTAAGTAGATTGTAATAGACAAATGTATTATGATTTAAATGTAGTTTTAATATTAAATAAAAAAAAAAGGATTTTACAAATAAGATAATGATACTTTCATCACTTATCACTTAAAATGTTTATTTTATACTTTCTAGCACGAAGATTCCAACTGTAGCCTACCTTAATGGGGCCACTCCATCTTTCATTCTTCTTTTTGGAATCTTTTTTAATAAAATGACCTGGGTTTTCTGGAAACCGATCTGCAATCGAGAATATTAAAGATTAGAAGTATATTTTCCACTTATTCTATCTTAATTTTCTGCTTAATGATTTCCAGGAACATTTAGAACTAATGAAAGCCTAGCGCCAGATTTTATCTCGTTTATTGATGCGGTAACTTGTCGTTCTTGAATAAGCTCCTTTACTTGAAGATCCTAAAATATTCCGCCTTCCAGTTTTTCTGAGCTTATTTCAGAAAATTAACATGTCAATCAAAAAAAACAATGTTCATCTGGATTTCAAGTTTTCACAAATTGCGCCATAAGCCCGAACATGATTTGCAAGGGTGAAAATGTGATATTTTCTTTCGCAACAAAAGATTCATCGATAACGTTTTGTTTTCTTGAATTTTGATATTTTATGAAGAATAAGAAGGCGTCATTCGTCTGATATGTATTCTGACAAACTCATTTTCAAACAATCAAAATCTTTTCATTATATTCAAGAACACATTCTTCCGTGAAATTTAAAACCAAATTTTATTAATCATACAGAAAAATCAAATCAACGAAAAAATATTTGGCTGCTACCGGGATTCAAACCAATGTGGGAGGCCGCTATAGCGTAATTAGATAACGTATCTGCCCTGAATAGGAAGGAGATCAAATTCCGGTGGCAGCCAAATATTTTTTCGTTGATTTGATATTTCTGTATGTCTTTCAAATTGATTAATAAAGTTGGTGTTAGAGTCTTTTCACTTAATTTGAAGTCAAGTAATTCGGACGACTCCATTAAGAGGTTTATATCTCTAATGAGATCATTTAGTTCTCTTTTTTATTATTTTTTTTTATTTAGATTATATTATTTATTATTTAGACTTTGGGTACTTGCTAAATCAGATTCTAAATAACTGTCGTTTACTGATTGCATAAGAGCTTCATCAGATATTGATGGTTCTGGATCATCTTCCGGGAATCTAGGCAAACTGCTAAATGACGGAATAGGTATTTCTTCAGAATGCAATAAAGGTCTCTTTGCTGAGTCTAGATCAGGATACGTATATTAAAAATATTATATTTTATTCCTTATTATTGAAGTCTATATCAAAATAATCAAATTTGGCATAATATTATCGATTTACTTAAAAATTTAAACCCTGAAGTACTCTTATACTTAAAAAATTTAGTGATTAAATTTCGTTTTGTAAGTATTTTCCTTTTATTAAGAATGTATGATTTAAAATTTCAGAAATAATTATTTTTGAAATTAAAAAAAAAGTTTTTACAGTTTATTTCAAAATAAACCTTCAACTGAAACTAATCATAAAGTAATCATTTGAAATAATGTCAAAGTGTTCCTGTTAAAATGACTAGTACCTACTTTATACTTTATAAGTATGGACATTTTGCAATTTGCAGTCATTTTATTAGTTAATAGTTCACTTCTTTAGAAATTTTTCTGTTCAACAAAATGAGTGTTTAAATTTAGTGAGTTAGGTGTTACTCACTGAATACCAGGTGCTGCTATAATTTTCCACAAATGCCGCATAAGTCAACGCCGGCGCCGCTGTACAGAATTAATTATAAACTGTCTAAAACTCAATCTTCCATTCATTCGTGACATATCGTTTAATTCCCACGCATCCCGAAACCACTCGTTGATTAAATTTATGATCGTTCTAAATTCATTTATCAGCCCAAATCCAGTCGAATCCACTCTTGGGCTTAAAATTAATATCCCTATTGAAATGCACCTGCTCAAATGCACATCATTAGACCGATAAAGATAAAAATAGCTTAAAACTAAAATTATTTCTCATTGTTGTGATTAAACACAACATTATGTTCCTACATTTACATTGATATCACATATTCAGAGGGAAATATATGTCTCACTAATAGGCCGGTGCCACACAACGCGCATCTCCCGTCGCGCATTTTCTGTTGCGGAACGCCGCTACATTTCTTTCCATGCGCTTATCGAACACACTAAACGGATCATCGGTCGATCCGCTGGTGAAACGCTCGCTTCGTCGTCTGTTCGGTTCTCCGCCATTGCATACGCACGTGTTATAGGATGTTCGACACCGAAAGGTTTATTTTAGAGACCTAGAATTGAGTTATCCTTTGAAAAAATATTTTACGATAATTGGGTGGGATAAATGGAAACGAAAAAACAAGAAATTGGTTACTTGTTATTTTATTTAGTTAATGTTGATACAAAATAATAAAAAGGATTTTGAATTAAATAATATGTTTTATCAGTAATGTTCAATATTATAATGAAAACAAGTGGATCAATTTTTTTTTTTTAAAAATGGTTTTAATATGGAGCTAGAGACCGCGAGAAGGTGAAGGAATGACACATGAGTGAGATTTTAATTAAATAATATACTACTATATTGCGCATTGGCATGGCATAGCATAATTATGTTGAACGTTATTTTTATCAAACCATTTTTTTCTAAACCGAAGTTATCCTGAAATATTACAAATCCAACATTGATATAACCCTAATTTATCGAATTAGTTATTATTTTGACACATAATGTCAATGTACAGTCAGCTAAAATTAAAAATATTGTCATCCATTTTACGTAAATGTTGAAAGTTTCAGAGCTCCAGCTAGCCGTTAAGTTGGTAAAAAAAAAATCAATTATAAAATTCCAGCATAATAAATAAACAAATAAATAATCATAGAAATAAGCAAACAATAGTTAAATAACAGCATTTAATAGTAGAAGCGGGTTGGGCGATGTGGATTTTACCATTGTACAGAGAATATAATATTATTTCGAAAAATTGTAATATTACATTTTAAATCAATTTCTGTGTGATCCGCAGATATGCAACATGTATAAGATTCGTTGCAGACTGAATCCGCCGCGGAATATGATAAAGCTAAATTCGATTGCGGATTTGACGTGATCGAAAAGACGCAGCGGAATATACGCTTGTATGTATCGCCGGCCATTAGGTGACTAATGGAAATATACGACATTGTTAAGTATAACTATAGATTAATTATTGAAAAGCCATCAGACAGTAGATAGTTCCAATATCGAATCCTTTTAATTTAGTTTCTTAGTCATTTTTATTTTTCGACGTTCTTTCTTTCTTAATTTCTGTGTATCTAATTCATTTTATATATTTCTTGTTCCTTTGATAACATAGTAAATATTTAAATAATTGCTTCGTGCGCTCATTGTTTTATTCGAGAAAATTGGTTGACGGTTGATCCGGTGTCAGTGATCGCAAGGTCAGCTGTCTGGTTTATAGTGAGAAAAGGTCACATAAATTAATTGTGGAATCCTTCTTACTTTTTGCAGTTAGAATTTATATTTTCTTTATATTTCGTATTCAAATTCTAACTGTAGTACCTACTTCTGTAAAGAAAACAATAATTTTGAGTTCAAAAATGGAAAATATTTTTTTGAAAAATGTTTTATCGAATATACATATAAAATAAGTAAACAAGAAGGCATTTAAATTTCTTTGAAGAATTACAGTCAAGATAAATGTAAATATTAGGTCCTTACATGTGAAATTGGCGTTTTACCGTACTGGCAAATTTGATCTCAAATATCTTCTCTTTGGTTAGGAATTCCAAATTCAAATTTATACAGCTATTTACTCATGTATTTGTGTTTCGAAAATTATAATTCATTTGTTTTTTCCTCAATTGTTTTTTTCTTTGCGTCACTCAGTTTACAAAATGAAAAACTTGAAATATCGCGTTATTTACGAGTACAAGTTCCACCGTGGCACCAGTGCTGCAGAAACGGCTCGAAGGATTAAATGATGTGTATGGCGACGGTGCCGCAAAAGAAAACACAGTGCGTTTTTGGTTCCAACGTTTTCGTTCTGGAAATTTCGACCTGCAGAACAAGCCCCGTGGACGGCCGGAGACCAAAGTTGATAATGAAGAATTGAAGGCTATTGTGGAAGCGGATCCATCGCAAACCACATCCGAGTTAGCTGCAGGCTGCGGTGTTAGTGATAAAACTGTTTTAATCCACTTGAAGCAAATTGGTAAGGTGAAAAAGCTTGAAAGGTGGGTACCTCACGAATTGAGTGAAGCAAATCAACAAACGCGCGTTGAATGCTGCGTTGCATTACTCAACCGGCACAATAATGAAGGGATTTTAAATCGAATCATTACCTGTAATGAAAAGTGGATCCTGTACGATAATCGGAAGCGCTCATCGCAATGACTGAACCCTGCCGAACCAGCCAAACCATACCCCAAGCGAAAATTGACTCCAAAAAAGTTACTTGTGAGCGTTTGGTGGACTAGTGCTAGTGTGGTTCACTACAGCTTTCTTAAATCTGGCCAGATGATTACGGCAGATGTCTATTGTCAGCAACTGCAAACCATGATGGAAAAGCTAGCTGCTAAACAACCGAGGCTGGTTAATCGCTCTAGGCCACTGCTGCTTCATGATAACGCTAGACCACACACTGCACAACAGATGGCTACCAAATTAGAGAAGCTTCAATTGGAATGTCTAAGACATCCACCGTACTTTCCGAACCTTGCCCCAAACAGATTACCATTTTTTTCGAAATTTGGATAACTTCTTGCAAAGGAAAAATTCAACTCCGATAGGGCAGTCTAAACCGCCTTCAAAGATTTTAGTGATTCCCGTCCGAATGGTTTTTTTAGTAAAGGGATCGATGAACTACCTATGAGATGGCAAAAGTGCATAGATAGCAATGGTACATACTTTGATTAAATAAATATATAATAATAAAAAAAAATCGGCTTTATGTTCCTCCCATACTAAACGCCAATTTCATATGTAAGGACCTAATATATCAACATGGATTTTTATGGTGCAATTAGATTTCGACGCAACTTCTATAAAGAATTTGTAGTAACCACGAACACAACTTTGTATAGCTATAGTAATCTAGTTTAAACGGCGGAATTATATTTAACTCGTTCATTTCTTGTGATTTGATATTACGTTATTCGCGCCCTCACCACATCTCCAAAAGATCCTCGAATAATCACGAACACAACAGGTTATAACACTAGACGGTTCAAATAAAAACAAAAACAAAAATAAATAATAATCCTCGACTAAGAATTTTCGGAATAGTTGACGGAGAATCATTAAACTAAATTATTATAAAGAATTTAACTAAAAATTATTATATCGACATTTACACAAACATATTTCATGAATAAATTATAAACCACGACTCCTTTAAATGTCTTCGTTAGGATAACAAAATTGTTCCGAAGGGTACATCTCTGTGAATAAAAAATGTTACGTTACACCCTTGACACGCAAAGAATAATTATGGGGCAATTCCACACCTTGTATGAGAAAATAAGACTATATCCAGATAAAGCATTTCAATGTTATCGTTTGCGAATTCAATCATTACGAGAAATTCCCTCAGAGACAGAGTGCCCAATGCGGAAATCCGCAGAACTTGCGACAAGATATTGTACGATGGATCAGGCAGAGAAGGCGTTTCTGGAGGAACCATTTCGAGAGAATGGAGTAGACAAGACTTTCCAGAGGGGCACCGATCACCAGGAAGACCACCAAAGAGATGGAGAGAGATTTTTTCTGTCGGGAATATGTATGCAAACTTTGGTTTCAATCGGTCAAACGGTGTACAGAAAATATATCTGAGGGAAAGGATGGGAAGGGGATTAGAAGGGGAAGGAGAAATGTTGCCTATATTACCCGACAGGTCCTAAAGAATACGTAGGCAAAGTTTGTTTCAGATCGGTCAAACGATGTAGATTTGTACAGAAAATATACCTGGCGGAAGGAGTGGGGTAGAGATGGGAAGGGAAATGTCGACTATATTACCCACTTGGTTCTAAAGAATAAGTTCGAAAATTTAGTGTCCGATCGGTTGAACGGTACAAATTTGCATCGAAAATATATCGGATGGAAGGGAAGGGATAGAAGGGGAGGGAGGAAATATTGCCTATTTTATCTGCCGGATCCTCAGGAATCAGTTTCCAAATTTTGAGCCAGATCGGTCAAACGGTACAGATTCGCATTTAAAATGTATCACGGGGAGGGGAAGGAGTAAAATGGGAGGAGCAGAATAACTATGTTACTCGCCGCTAACTCTAAAGCATAGGTATGCAAAATTTGAATCGAATCTGACAAACGGTGTGGATTTTTATAGAGAACAGACAGACAGACATTGAGTTTTATAGGTATAGATTGCTTATAATATTATTAATAATACAAAACCCCTTTTATTATTTTGTATTTGCTTTAAATAACTCGATAAATAACAAGTTATCAATATGTCAAGTTTCGTTTCCATGTCACCCTCCCAATTGTCGTGAATTTTTTTCCAATCTCTTCACATGCTCGTTTCTTAGCCATCCTGTCACTGAAAAGTTTTTCTCTGGTATTCCAAAGGTAAACTCCGTTCTGGATCTCAAAAATAAATCGTTGGGTATAGAACACCTGTAAACTCGTGCGTACGCAATGCGGATGATCCGTCAAATGTGGCGCGTTCATTTAAGGGGGAATACTTATCTAAGAACCGCGATAAAGGGTAATTTTTTTACGAAAACCTATACAAATTATGGTTTTGGTATTGTTTCTACATGTAAGTAAATTATTTTAAAAATATGTGAAATTTTTTTTGTAAAAAAATATTCAACATTGGCGAAAAATTCTTGGGTTCTGTCGACTGCCGAAAAAAAAAGGTTCTCCGCGGTGACCACTCCCATTTCTTCTGTAATCATTATTATAAAAAAAAACAAAAAGGTTATCAAAACTGACACTATAATTTAGTCTTGGACGTAAGTGTTTTTGAAAATATTGATTTATAACAAAATGGCGGGCGTTTGAATTTAAAATAGCGTTTTTCAGAGCAAAATTCGGGTTTATTATGCCGATAAATTCACTTAAAAAAATAATCCCAAGTCAAAGACTAGATACTTATGTATTAAATAACCACTAGAAATTTTAAGTTGACCGGTTCAGTGGTTACCGAGATATTTTAGTCACCGATTTCAAAACATGGTTTCGAGTAAAATGCATCAAAACGAAGGTTCGAGTAAAATGAATAAATCGCGAAATTTTACAACTTACATAAAATCATCGATTCCAGATCCATAATATTAGGTCCTTACATATGAAATTGACGTTTAGTATGGGAGGAACATAAAGCCGATTTTTTTTTATTATAATATATTTATTTGATCAAAGTATGTACCATTGCTATCTATGCACTTTTGTCATCTCATAGGTAGTTCATCGATCCCTTTACTAAAAAAACCATTCGGACGGGAATCAATAAAATCTTTGAAGGCGGTTTGGACTGCCCCATCGGAATTGAATTTTTTCCTGTGCAAGAAGTTATCCAAATTTCGAAAAAATGGTAATCTGTTGGGGCAAGGTCCGGAAAGTACGGTGGATGTCTTAGACATTCCAATTGAAGCTCCCCTAATTTGGTAGCCGTCTGTTGTGCAGTGTGTGGTCTAGCGTTATCATGAAGCAGCAGTGGCCTAGAGCGATTAACCAGCCTCGGTTGTTTAGCAGCTAGCTTTTCCATCATGGTTTGCAGTTGCTGACAATAGACATCTGCCGTAATCGTCTGGCCAGATTTAAGAAAGCTGTAGTGAACGACACCAGCACTAGTCCACCAAATGCTCACAAGTAACTTTTTTGGAGTCAATTTTCGCTTGGGGCATGGTTTGGCTGGTTCGGCAGGGTTCAGCCATTGCGATGAGCGCTTCCGATTATCGTACAGGATCCACTTTTCATCACAGGTAATGATTCGATTTAAAATCCCTTCATTATTGTACCGGTTGAGTAATGCAATGCAGCAGTCAACGCGCGTTTGTTGATTTGCTTCACTCAATTCGTGAGGTACCCACCTTTCAAGCTTTTTCACCTTACCAATTTGCTTCAAGTGGATTAAAACAGTTTATCACTAACACCGCAGCCTGCAGCTAACTCGGATGTGGTTTGCGATGGATCCGCTTCCACAATAGCCTTCAATTCTTCATTATCAACTTTGGTCTCCGGCCGTCCACGGGGCTTGTTCTGCAGGTCGAAATTTCCAGAACGAAAACGTTGGAACCAAAAACGCACTGTGTTTTCTTTTGCGGCACCGTCGCCATACACATCATTAATCCTTCGAGCCGTTTCTGCAGCACTGGTGCCACGGTGGAACTCGTACTCGTAAATAACGCGATATTTCAAGTTTTTCATTTTGTAAACTGAGTGACGCAAAGAAAAAAAACAATTGAGGAAAAAACAAATGAATTATAATTTTCAAAACACAAATACATGAGTAAATAGCTGTATAAATTTGGATTTGGAATTCCTAACCAAAGAGAAGATATTTGAGATCAAATTTGCCAGTACGGCAAAACGCCAATTTCATATGTAAGGACCTAATATAAGTCTTTCACCTTGCTTTGAATTCCCATATCATCGAATACTTTTCACAAACATAATAAAAATATGTCCAACGTTTCTATTATGAAAGAGCCCAGTTGGCAGCTACCTGCGTGTAGCGCTGCGTCTTGCGGCGTGGCGCTTAATCAACAAAGAAATGCCACTATTATAAATTTAAGCTAGCTATAAATTAGTTATTTTTTTAATTTTTGCTTGAAATTTTCACAAGACATTCTTAAGACCTCAACCTTTAAGAAAATGTAAAAATTTAAAAATCGATTTTTTCGAAACGTCTACGTAGGTATTTTCCCTTAAAAACATGAGACGCGATTTTATGTTGACGGGAGATCCGCGAGCGGAGAACCGAACAGACGCCAAAGCGAGCGTTCCGCCAGCGGATCGACCAATGATCCGCTCAGTGGCCGCATATTATAGGGACAGAAATGTAGTGGCGTTCTGCGATGGAAAAGACGCGACGGAAGATACGCGTAGTGTGGCGCCGGCCTTAGTTAACGTAAACCGAACTCAACATGGCAAAAAAATTAGTTTATTTTTGTATTTTGACGGGTCTTTATCCGTTATTAATTAATCTTCTTACTTTTGGGGGAAATTCATTTTAAGGATTTTTCAAAATATGTATATATGTAAATTAAAAATTTAGTCAGTTGATCAGTCGCGAAACACTAACATGAGACAATCGGAAGTCAATCTTCATGGGCTTGTGCTATTATTCTGACTGCTAACTTCTTAACAAAACAATTTCCGAATTTATCTTAAACTTCTTTGAATAATTAAAGGTTTTTTGTATTTATCTCAGAAACCTCGCATTATGCTCTCAAACTGTCTGGTTCTGGCGTCCGCAGATCCTGCACTTCTAGAAATTTCTCGAATATAGCCACGTTTTCTGCCACTTCTAAATTTATTGTAAAATGTTCGTTTATTCGAAAACTCTGATTATGCGAAGTTCTTTCTCGATTAAAGAATTTCATAAGAATATATCTTACATACTCGTAGTGACATTTAACTTGTGATATATATCTTAACAGTATGTCAGTGAGATAAACTCTTTCTTACAAAATGGACACAATTCGTACACATTGCTCACAAAAACTGACAGAAGAAAACATGATTTTGTGAAAGAATTGCTTAAATCGAATAATGTTCCGAAAATATTTAAAAATACACACAAAAAAATTAATCGAAAACGTTTCTTGGGCACATTTTTTTTTGTCCATTCTTTTTATAATATTCGAGAAACGTTTTTGTATTACTATAAAACATGACAAATCCAATAGTCTGTCAGAAATATTTTGGTACGACTTATGAATCTTTAACTTGTTGTGGGCCGTAAATTTTCGGAATTTTTTGTGATTTTTCTTTTTACGAAAAAACCATGAAAACATGCGTATATTAAAAAAAAAACATACACACATTCATATTATTTTATCGTAAGTGTCAAAATGCAATGATTTTTTTATCATTTAAGTAAAAAAAATAATCTTTTTTTGAATTTCCATAATGTTGCCAGCGCAACATTTTCTGAAAAATAATAATAATTTTTTATTTGTTTATTAGAGACAACACTACTATTAATAATAATAATCTTCTTCTGTGTGATATATTTTGTTGCACGGCACGGCACACGACGGGACATCGCACTCATAACACATAAATATGATACACTTTCACACACACACATATTTCAAATAAACGCAACAAAATTGCGTGTATTTTTGTTAATAAATCACTATTAGTATTCAATTGAATCATAAACCAACAAAAACTGACAAATATCGCAAAACATATCGTATATATTTGTATATACGTGTACAAATAAATCGAAAATCGAAAAAAATAAATCGTATTTCCCGCGCACATTGCGCGTGACCTTGATGATGGAATATTTGAATTTCGATTGCACAACACGCGATCGGGGCGCCATTTATGACATTTCTATACGATTTTGACGGCAGAAAAACTTCTGTTTTGATTGTTGATTTAAAATATAATCCGTGATGTTTTTGAGTTGAAAATGGAACGACAGGTCACAACAGGATTTCTCTATTGGGAAAAAATTACGTTTTTCAAATTCAATACGCGGCCGTCGATAAATAAATTATTTTGTGCCTGTCGCATATATGCGACGCGGCCCGGGGGGGGGGGGGGTTTAAGGGATCAATCTGTTTCACGGGGAAGGGAAGGGGAATGAGATGTACATTGAAATCATCCATGAAAAATTAATATTGAATCAATTCAATGTATTATATTCCAATTCGACTTAAAATATTATCACGTGTAATAATGCCACGTGATGCACTTATAGTGTCGCAACTAATCAACGCACGTTGTCTATTGCGAGTATGATAAAAATATAAAATTTTCCATTTTGCCATTTCTTAACTGTGGTACATTAAAAATGATGTTTTTCGATGATAATATTATGAATAATGCTAAAGATATAAGAATTGGGTTAAGTTGTAATTTTTCTTAAATTCTTCTTCTTTTTTGTCCTATCCGTTCGATGGACGTTGGTTATCAGGTTGGCTATGAGAACTTTATTTACTGCGATCCGGAACAGCTTTACTCTAGACTGGCCAAACCTCTGTATCAGTTTTTTTAGCCGTGATGTTCTCTTTTTTCCAGGGTCCCGACTTCCGGTAATCTTTCTCTGCATTATGGAATGCAAGATTTCGCTGACATATTGAAGTTTTGGGATTTTTATCGTTTTAATTTTTTCTCTTTTTTTAAAAAATAGAGACGCGAACACGGAATACGTGTCACATCAATATTCTTACTATTTTCAAACTAAGCTAAACGCTTGTGCTATGAAAATAGGACTAACTTGCTAGTCTGGAGTGAGGTTCGAACCTGCGACCTTTGGATCACGAGGCGAGTGTCCTAACCATGAGACTAACAAGCTACTCTTTATTTTACTTATTTTTCTACATTCATCTATTATCGCATTGTTAAATTACAACGCAAATATGATATTTCATATGCATATATGCATTTAGCTAATAATTGAACCAGTCGATGTATGGTGTTATACACAAAAGTGTTAAGCCGCACTCCACGTTATCTGAAATCGTCATCACTTTTGGCTCTACAACCTCTGATGGATCATGGTTTCCTCAGAAGTATTACTTCACTCATCTTGGTCTTGCACCAGCTCTCTCCAGTTCTGAAACTCCAAAGCAGACATGTCTTTGAGGACATTGTCGCTTCATCTTAACTTTTCCCTTCCATAGCTCCTTCTCCTTAGGTCTTGAAGAATCGTTCGATTATCTGAGATATAGATATAGATTTTGTTCTTCTTCTTTTTCTTTTAGTAGATCTGTTGATCTGTGCTACAGAAAACTACGCCTCCTAGCAAAACTTCCTTTGTTCGGTAATCGACTAGCGAGAAGACGTCAAAGCTTCGTTTAATATTCTTGTAACATTTCCCGAATAAAAATGGAATAATATAAATAAGTGAATTAAATATTCAAAGAGAACCATATAACTATCAAATATTGAAGACTTATTAAGTCGCTGGGATAGTGAAATTGGTAACACGCTGTGCGCGAAACACAGAGGTCCGTGCTTCGAATCCAGGTTCCAGCATTTAATTTTTCAGTTTTATGATTTGATATTTGTGTTTCTCTTTATTTCATTTATTTATTTTGTATTAAATATTACGGGACTCGTTTCATTAGATAAATGAATGAACTCGTTTCCTTAAATAAATGAACGCGGGTTCCCCCTTTCCGGGGGAACCCGCGTCAAACAGTCCTGAAAAGGACTTTTAAACTCCCGACGTTTCGAACAGGTAACACTGCTCATTCTCAAGGGCCTCTTATTTTGGTTCCTGCCCAAAACTGGACGAGTAAACCCGACTGTTCGGATCAAGAGCCAGAACAAAAGACATTTTGGCAAGAGCCATATATGTACAGATATATAGATGTTAAAAGGTTTGTGGAAATAATTATATTTTAAAAGAACGTTAGTAAATAGTTGGGTCACATTCAAAGCATGGCCCGACCTTCAAACGTTCATTTTTGTATAGCATTTGCCAAAGAATATTTTAAATAAAGCGTAAAAAAAGACATCTCGCCTACTGCATTGTGGTATGGCTTGGTTTGGTGAAAATTATAATATTTAATATTTTTTCATGAAAATTGTAACGTAAAGAGTATCATACAAAACATTATACTGGGTGTCTCATAGCTAGTAGCCAAAAATTCAGGGGAGTCTTCTTCACACTTCTTGAATAGAAAATATAAAATACAATTTTGGTGAAATGTTGACAGTAACTCTGATAGAGTTTGCATTTTTTCTATATTTTTTAATTATTTTCGTTAAAACATAGAACAATCACAAGTGTAGTTTATATTAAATATTAATTAATATGGAATCGCTTTTATACAAACCAAATAAAATTATTAGAACCTTGCAGAAATTTAAAAAATGACTTTTGACTTTGACTTGTATTAACAAATAATTTTTTAATATTCCATGTATATAACTGTATTGATACTCCAATATTTTACAGAAAATATTGAGTATCAATTTACAGAAAATATTGGAGTATCAATCAAAAAAAAGTTAGAAATATACAAAAAATGCAACTTTGATGCTGCTTATCTCCGTAACTGTCGACATTTTACTTAAAATTTGAAGAAAATTTTCAACTAAAAATTGCACGAAGAAAACGCTCCCGAAGTTTTTGCTACTGGCTGTGAAACAACCTGTATTTAAAACTCCCCCCTTACGAATTTTGCCAACAGGTACTATGATGGTCATATTTCGTATAATGAAAATAAATTAGAATATTGCTTCATTCACAAAAACGATTCTCTTAATTTTGAATGTACGACATCCGTCCATGAAGATCAGCAACGAACAAAAAAATTTTTTTTTTTACGTATATTTTTTTCTTTAAATTTTTAGTTTGAATTTTTTTCTTGTTTTTCCTTTAATTTTTAAAAAATTTATTTTCGATTGTTTTTACGTAAATTTTATTTTTATTTATAAATTATATTTATTAATAAAAACTTATTCCTTAAAAGTAAAACTACCAGCATTTTTGACCGGTTATTGTTGATACTTTTAAAGTTAATATATAATATTGTAACGGGATCGCGGAATGGGACGCAAATGAAACAATTAAAACTTTTATTTATTACGTAAAATTACGGGACACGAATTTAAACAGAGCACTCTTCTTGAATTCAAACTAAATGTTTCAAGAATATTTCCACAGGTTCGCACTATTCACGTTACCAGAATCTTCATTGCACATTTTTGCCTATCGCTAGGTAGATCTGCCCCATTTTGCACGTAAGTTTGAAATCCATTCGCGCCGAATAACTGTCGTTTGGTCACAATACTAGCCGTTGTAGGGTTTCGCTTTCTCTGGCGGTAGCTAACTGTCAACAATAACTCACACAAGTGTGCAGTAACCGTTCGATCTCCTTTTGTAGGCAATGTCGCGTCACGATGATTCCAGAATATATTTGGCTATTCCAGACCTATGTGGAAATTTCCAAATTACTTTAAAAGGTGAAGAGTGATGTAAAATCCTTGATTACGTGCATTTCTTTCTGCTTCTTCTTGGGAAAACAAATGATTTATAATTTTATAAAAAATATCATAGCTTTAATAAAACATGAATTTAAATTAGGAATTCTTAGTCTGCAAGGTATAGAGCTTCAAGCTAATATAAGAAAATTATTAGAAAACAGCAATTTCATGGGTAAGGACCTAATACTTACATATAAAAACTTTTTGTTAGAACCAGTTGGGTGGCGCTGACTTCTAGTTTAGGGAATCATAGCTTAATTGGCTAAAGCTACAGTATAATGTTCTGGGTTCGAGGTGATTACTCTAGTTTTTCGATATCTTAATTTTCGCGAAATGGTTTTTTTAAATTAATTTTTTTATTCTAAAATAAATATAATTTTTCTGATATCGTTTAGTGTAACATTTCGGTATTTTGAACTTTTTTAAAATATCTTAAAGGTGTGCTTGTTTCAAATTTTACTATAAATATTTTTTGATTTCAGAACTGGGTTTTTCGTAAAGAGTGTTTGTGTTGAAAAAATTGATTTTTTTTAATTAATTCGATAATCGTTCACTGTATAACTTTCAGTGAGTTCATAACGTTATCGTATGCCCGTCCTTTTCCAATAATTTAATTTAATAGTCGGGATATATATTTATTCTGAAAATACGTAACCTCAGAAAATAAATGCGATTTCATTAAAATGAATTAAAAAGTTCCCATACTAAGTTCTGACTGATCTAGTATAATCCCTTGCATCGCCGTGCGTTCAAATGACGGATTAAATATTAAAAATGTGATGTAATCACTCAAGGACCAGATAGGTATATGGATAGAAATGTTGTAACATTAAGCAGGAAACCGTTATTTACAAAATCAAAAAAATTATATATTTTTAGCCGTCGCAACTAAAGTACCTAAATACTTATTTTAGTCGTTCACAGATCCGGCGTCGGATGAGTAATTTTTATAATTGTAATTTCTCTCGAGTGACAAAAACATTTAAAGTGTATTACTTACACATGAAATGTTAAGTCGTTTACACAATTTTCTTAGAATTTAGTCTGCTGAAAACAAAGTATTTACGGTAATTAAATTTTAAGGTGTTTCGAAACAATAAATCAAATCAGAAAATCTTTAAGACAGCTTTTTTCTTATTAATCAATCTCATATTGTTCAGAGCAACATCAAAGAAGAACGCTTTTGAAAATATTTTTTTATGTTTTGTCCTCAAATAAGATTAATTTTTGTTGTAATCTTCGTGTGTCTAAAGATAACTATCGTATACGGCCTTCATTTTCTTTTCCTTAATTTCGACTTTGTAATATGATTTGAAGTGAAATTTTGAGAATGAGCTTTTTTTTAAATATTTACCGATGCCCTCTTAAATATTATTTATTTTATGGCTGTGATGTTGATAAAAATAATGTCATTGGCTTAGAGTTAACAAAAAATAATATCTGCGTAAACGACAATCCCTCGAGATATTTACTTCCATTTTCTCCAACTCAAGATAAATGTATTTGTCGCCTAGGGCATTTGGAGATTTGTTTTGTTTTTGTCAAATTTTCAAACGATTTCACAAAACGCGCCATTAAATAATATTTTAAATTATCACGGGACTTGTCGCGGTAGGGAACAAAGTTTTTTTTTATTATCAGCTGGAACACTATATCCTAATTGGCATTAATTTGTCGTATGATTTAGGTCGCATGTCGAAGAATATTCCACTGTCTATGGTACAATTTATTTGCGCCATTTGTATATCGAACGGTTTCAAATTTCGACTGGATTCCAGATCATTTTAAAAACGTCCATACCGTTTGGAAAACTTTAGATTATGAGAAGTTTCTCTCAATTTAAAAATCTCTCATAAGAATTTTCTCTAATAAAAAATAATGATCACCTAACTAAAATATTACACAGGAAATAATGACTCGTGATAAAATTAAACCCCAAAAGTAAGCAAATTAAAAATTTAAAAACGAAAAAATTGCACACCTTCAAGTTTCATAATATATGTTTTAGAATGACATATTTTTTATGCAGTTTTTCAAAAATATGTGAAATATATAAAAAAATTAAATGTGAAAATTTTAATAGGTAGCTGCGCAGATCAGCAAAGTACATAGATATAAGCAAACGGAAATTTCTTTGTACATGGTCTTCACTTTTGAACTTGTAAATTTTGAAACAATTATGAAAAGGTCAAACGATTTACTCTTTAAAAGTTAAATTGTGTTAGTAAATAAGTCACGCTTTATTACAAAATACATTTTAACATGAAGAGACTCGGTTTGAAGAGACTGGAAAATTTAAAAAAAATCTATTGTAAAAAATAGGTTTTATTTGCAAGATGATTTCATTTTGCAAAAATAAATACTTTTATTGCATTATAAAAATGTCTTAAATATATGCGAGGGGGGGGATGTACTTCCGCTGTGTCTCAATCCCCTCACAGAAGGGGTTTAATTTATCTCTGCACAATTTTATACATTTTTTTTTTCAATAGAGATGCGAACACGGAATACGTGTCACATCAATATTCTTACTATTTTCAAACTAATCTTAACGCTTGTGCTATGAAAATAAGACTAACTTGCTAGTCTGGAGTGAGGTTCGAACCCGCGACCTTTGGATTACGAGGCGAATGCCCTAACTACAGGACCAACAAGCTACTCCTTTGTATGTGTAAATTTTTTCCTTGCGAAAGTTTTTTTGTGTAATTTTATATCTGTGTAAGTCTTTTCGAGTAATTTAATCTTAATACCAAAAGGAATATAGATTCATGAATCAAGCTTGACACAAATATCTGATATTTTTTTCAAATCCTCATTTTAAAACTGGCATTAGATAATATAAAATATATAAAGGAATATCTTACTTTGGTTCTTACTAAAAACTTAATTACGATTCAGTTCATGAAAGCTGTGTAAGGGATGTGATGTAGGGTCAGATAATTCAAAATCTCCGTTGTCAGATGCAGAATAAAGACGTTGGGAAAATCTTCAAATCCTGCGTTATGAAATCAAACAATATTTTATATAAACAGGCTATTTCAAATTGATGGACCCAATTGCTAAGTATTATTTAAATAAACGTAGGACTTCAATAATTTGAAACAAAATTTATTTTTCACTTACTAGTTTCAGCTGATAAATGGCATCGACAGTCATTATTCACAACGACGATAATATTGATCAAGAGACAGGCGTTGAATCTAAACCAGAAATTGTTACATTATCATTTTATTATCTATAAATGTAAAATGTAAATATACTCCTCTTCTACACACGAGTCTATGTCACTCATGTAGAAAATAAAAATCCAACATATGTAACTAGCTCAATTTTGTTAAAAAAAATGTATTAATAAAAAATTTAAAAATAAAAATATATAAAAGTACTTAAGTAGGTGTGGATATCGTGAATCAAAATAAAGAGGACTACTTCGTTGCAAAAATCTCGTCTAGAAGTGACTTTTTTTATTTTTATTTTATTTTGAATATAAGTGGGATCAATGCGCAAATTATATACAAAGCAAACACATAATATTGATTGCAAATCGTGTATTCCTAAAAGGTGTAGCTCTGAAGATGGTAAAACCACATATTTCACAAAGATCACATATGCAGAACATTTCTACAGATCTTAAGTTCGGAATGAAGCGGTTTGTAACTCTTCCTAATGAGGAAACTGAGCCTGAACCTAGTGGCTTTTGTGAACTATGTCTATGAAGGAAAATAGACGCTCTAAAAAGCGTGTACTTTGTGCAAAAAATCACTCTACATTGAGCATGTGACATGCATGTTCACTATATTTTTCGAGGGATACATTTTTCTAGATCAAATGAAGAACTGAATAATTTAAATTTCTGTTGTTTTTGATTTTTTATACTTTTTTTTCGTTAAATGTGCCAAAAGTTAAGGCTAACGTTTAGAAAATTTTTGATTTATGCATAAGGCTGCATTTTATATTAATTTATTTTAATTAAATACTTTTAATACGTAACCAAATACCTAGCATTTATTATAACCTTTTTTTTCAATTTAATAAAATATTACCGTAATTTAAAAAATACGATTTACAGAGCGTGAGCATTTTGCTCCCGCGCGCCTATCCATGTAACATTTTAGGTCACCTTCTCACGGGTTTAATTGTTGGTACCCTTGTGATTTTATACAAGGTATGTGTAGCGCTGAATCGCTTTGTGGTCGTCGTTTTTCAGGCGGTTCCGGTGCTCCGTTCCGCCTATCGGCCGGTTCTGGAAGGTTGTTGCTGGCCGGCACACGCTGGCGTCTCACCTTCGTCAAGACGCCGCCAGAGGCCGACAGGTGTCTGCCTCACCGCACTTATTTTACTGTAAAAATACAAAAATTTTACTTGCGACAGATTTCTCAGTATCCCGCTGGAGTGTAGATGAACCCGAGAGATCTTGTTCTTCCATGTTCCGAGAAATAGAACATCCAATGATAATTGTATCGATATTAATCTTACGGCATTGAAAATAATGCATTAGATTATGTTTACTTTATTCTATCACAACGAATCTATCCATAGCATGACTCGACTTATGGATCGAAAGCATCATCATCAAATCGACAATGCTCAATCACTCACTGTATCTAATCTTCTCTTCCTTCACCTCTACTCTGACTCCTAACTCCTCACTCTATCTCCCCATCCCTTTTCCCGTGTTACTATCAACAACACCCTTTAATTTTACTAATTTCTTCATTTATCACCATTATTTTACTGTATCCCTTAAATGCATGATTTTTTATATTTTAATGAAAAAATGTTTTATCATGTTTCGAAATGCCTAGATAACGGGAAAAATAATCAAAAAATTTTTTTACAACTTTTTTTTTGTCATGTATCTTAAAAGTTACTTTATTTTTAAATATGGAAAGCCTTAAAACATTTTTTTATTATTATAATACACATTTATAAAACACTTTTCGCAAATTGCTTGGGAAATCCCTTACATCCTTGAAGGCCAATGTCCAACAATTATCCTTCTTGTATTTTTGGGAGGATTATATTTTGTGAGTCCTCGTTTCCTTATAGCATGATTTTTTCGTTTGTTATTTTTATCTGGTAACTTGCAGTTAGGCAGCCTATTGTGCGTGAATATAGAATACAGACCATATACTCCTATTTTGGTCAAATATGCTACCGATGGAACTGAGTATGAAAATTGTCTAAATAGAAAATGTGATTGAGATTTCTTGGAACAATAATTCGCGATAGTCCTACTATATTTCATATTTCTTTGACCAGAATATATATCTACACTAAGATTGATTACCATAAATATCAGTATAGGTACCTACCTATATATTGTTTGACTTCGAGAGCTGTGATGCTTATTGGATTAACAATTATTTTTTTATACGTACAGATTTGTTTATTGAAAAATTTTATCTTTTATACTATTTGTGAAAAAATAAATAAATAACTATACCTATGGTATGTCCAATTCCATGACTTCTCTACCCAATTATACATTTCTTCCAAACTCCGTTTGCAACTCACTAATGAAAAATGTTTAGTTTTACAAACTAAATTTTGCTTGGCACCCTGCCGAACTTTTTCGGTTGTTGAAGGCAAAAAATTCATATTTTATACAGCTACATCATGCGATATTGGTCTCAAACTATTTGTAGTCAAAAAATATTAGTAATAAGTTGGTCATTATAACCAATACCGTTAATGATATGCGGATAAGAATTTTTTCATCTTCGACATCTGATTCAGCTTCTGGACCTGATATCTGGCTCTGATAGTATCAATATCTGCATTGTTGTCATCATCTTACTCCTCAAAATCATTTTTAGACTCGAAATCATCTATCATTTAACGATTTATGAAGGCTTATATTTCAGCATCGGACATATTACTCTTTTTATCCATCTTATTACGTAAAAATGTTTTATGCAATTGAATTTACGCTTACTGCATAGTGTAGAAATTCTACAACATAAGAAAAAATGCTTTTTATGAAACTATTTGAAATTATTTCTTAAAAAAAACATATAAATATTCATTAACTTTGTTTAAACCACTTACTTATTGAAAAAAATCAACATGTTTCGAAGCCAATGTTGATTTTTTCAATATATAAGTGGTTTAAACAAAATTAATTTATATTAATTATAATTATGTTACCACAAAATAAATTTGCTACATTTGAAGAAGAAGATATAAATATTCATTAACAAACCTTGATACAAGCCACCGATATTTTTTATGCCACTGAAGCACTTAAAATAGCCCCATAAATAAATATCAAAGTAACCTCAAAGAACGACGAATTGAAAACACCGGATGAAAAAAATTAATTGATTTTATTGATAACATTAGTGTTTTGACATGTTTTTGAACACTCAATTTAGCAATCTACTTGACAAAATAATTAATATATTTATATGTCGATTCCAGACGATCTTATTAAAGTTGAAATCTTATGTTGCAGTTTAATCGCACCATACATTTAAGGGTTAATATTGTTTGTTGCTTACTATAATATATTGTCTTAGCTTTCAAATATTCTCTTATCCAACATTGTACTTAATTTTATTGTTTATGTAATATAACTGTGCTCTAACATCAAAATGATTAAAACTGTTAAGATTTCTTAATATATAAATAAATTAGAAGCATTCTTAAAAAACACTATTGAATTACGTTTCTTTGCTAGTTTTATATTTTTGACTTATATGTAGAGTTAATTGATTTGATCAGTTAGCGTACTATTTCATAAATGCTCTATTTGATGTACCTTTCTCTTGCAGTACGGACATCGAGTTGATTCTGGCAATGGGTTCTACTAAATAATTCTTCTCACATTTTCTTCTGGAGGGCGAGATTGCCCTGTGCTCGACCACTAACATAAAAAGCCCGTTTCTACAAATCTTCGATACCAACAATAAATTGGCAGATCAACTGAACCGCAAAACGCTAAAAGTGTTGAGATTCAGCCTCACAATCTTACGAACGACTGAAGCTAGAAGCTCTCTAGAAGTGTGCGCTAGAACAGGTATCTTTTAATAATCATTTGAAACTTCATTTTATTTTACACCCCACGATCGATTTGTTGTTGCAGAGATACAGCGATTGCCAATCAGAAACACATATTTGAATCATCCTGTATTATTTGAAAACAAATAATAATTAAAAATAAAATTCTTGTGACATACTTACATTTGCTGAATTATAAATATTATTTTAATGGAATCTTTTTTTTTATTTCTTTAAATTTTCTATTGCTTTCTCGTATCAATATATTTTGTAATGAATGTGTTATTTATTCGAGCAAATTATTCCATAAACACTTACCATTATTTAAAGTTAAATTGAATTTAAATTAGTTTTTAATTACACCTGATGATGAGAGCGACTTCTCCTCTCCAAACTGGTAGTGTTAAAAATAAACTCAACGTGTGTGTATCAAAAAGTTCAATAAAACGTAAATTAAAAAGATAATAGTACGTATGTTCCATTCATAAATACATATCTGTTTATATCTAATTCTCACATTACATTACTCTTTATATTTCGCGATATTCTAATTCTTCATTGGGCATAAGGACACTCATGCCTCAAATATTAATCCGTCTATTTAAAAGTTCATTGCATACACATTCTATTTCAAAACTGATCAAATATACAATCACTAAAGCTAGACGTAGAAAAACCAAGAAAAAAAAACGGATTTTTAAGTTTCTTACTTTTTAAATTAAATGTGATCATGTGGTGACATTTTCAAACATAATTTTCCATATAACTTAATTGGAATTTGCAACCGGATTATGTTTAGAAACAATTTACAAGAAAACAGATTAAACGAGGAATTACGTACATTATTGGAAGTTGTAAACAAACCGCTGGTCTATTTGGTGTTTCCTGAACATAAACATTAAACTCAGACAAAGCGTTATCTAACATGCTCCACAAACACTTTCCACATATATTGTTACAAAAGAAAGTGCATTTGTAAGCGTTATTGCGTGTGAGTGGCTCTTGTATGTCTTAGGTAAGAATTAAGAGGAATACAAGAATGATCAGTACAATTTGTACAAAACCAAAGTGTGAAAGTGAAGCCTGAATTTGACATTAAAAGAACAAAGATATACTAAAGACAGTAGAGATTAGAGATTTTAGTTTAGTTGACTAACTGAACTAAAATTGCCATCTCTATAAAAATAAAAAAATTACTGTGAAGGAGTTATGGTATTTCGAATTTATTTTACGACCATTCCGCGGCTTTCGCTTAGTACTCATCCCAATAATAATAATTTCTGTTGTCTGTCTGTCGGTCCATACGTACGTTTGTCTATCCGTCCGTCCGTCTATCTGTCTGTCCCTGAAACTTCGTGTTACGTCCGTAATTTCGTTCGAAATTCCGTCGGAGAAAAGGGAATTAAAATTTTTAAGTCATTATTTTTATTTCATGGGTGTCGGCTATAAATAAGTAAATATTTTTTAGAAACGTTTAGACGATTTTTAACAATTTTTTCGTAAATTTTAGCAATGTTTGAAACTTACGAGATTAGACGGCGAATGTTAATATCTTCAGGGTTTCCAGTCTTATAAATTGGGATTACTAATGTTTGTTTATAGATTTTAAAGAAGATGTCACACTGAAGGCTTGTGTTTATTATATGTGTAATTAGAAAATTTATAATAGAACTTGATTGTTAAGTTGCCGTATCCTGGCGATGATCCTCCTTTTAAATTCATAATATTTTTTTTATTTCTTCTGGGTTGGCAAATTAGAATAATGTGAGTTTATCACATTTCGATAGCTGTAGATTATTTATTGGAAAAGAAAAACTGTTTTTTTACCAAATTTAGTCGAACATTAATGAAAAAATTATTAATGATATAATAATAATAATATTGTTATCAAATTTTATAGTTTTTACTTTATTTTATTAACATTTTTTTTGGATGTGGATATGGAACAGGTTTTTTGATCATAAAAAAACTCGGATATTACATCAGCTCATTACAGAGCTCATTGTAATAATCAACTTGAAAGAACCAACCAATAACAAAATGTGGTTAATTGTTCAAATATACTCTCCAACAGAACAATCCAGCAATACTGAAATCCATTCCTTTTACATTACACTGGCGGATGCAATAAAAGATCATATACATAATAACTTAATATTATGGAAGATTTTAATGCAAGAACGGGAACAGATGCGAAAGAGAAGAGATGGTACTGGGCCCATATCGTTTAGGAAAGAGGACAAGGAACGGTGAATAACTAATACAATTAGCATAAGAGAACAATATGAAAATAAGAATTTTCTTAGGTTTTCACGGGCACTCAGAATCTTCTGGTTTGTGTCTTCTGGGGTATCATGGCAAGTTTTTACGACCTTTCTGGCCGACGTTTCGGACCCTTTGCAGGGTCTATCACCACAACAACCCGGATGATTGACCCTGCAATGGGATATGAAACGTCAGCCAGAAAGGGCGTAAAAACACGGCATGATACCCCAGAAAACACAAACCCGAAGAACTTTAAAATACTCAAAAGTCTTTACATAAATCATGAAAACAATACGGTCATCAGCCGATACTCGCTACTACTATTTAATTATTTATTGCTTTCACATTTTTTTAACATAGAGATGCGAATACGGAAGACATATCAAATCAATATCCTTACTATTTTCTAACTAAACGCTTGCGTTTAAAAATAGGATTACTTGCTGGTATCCTGGAATCGAGTCAGCGACCACTGGTTTACTAAGCAAAAGTCATAACCATAACACCGACAAACTACATTAGTTGGATATCCGCCTTTTAGTATATTTATAAATTCTACCCGTTTCAACACATATTTTTTCCTATGATATACATACGTAAACTGTGTAGATATAAATAAACCCATAAAATTATTTGCTATGATGTTCTCAATCATACCTGTATCCTGACGTGAACCCAATTTAGCATAAAATTTTGAAACATGCTCTTTGAAGTCAACACATAAACAAGACAGTCAGGCACATTAAAACTGGCATTTATTTTGGATTATATTGCATTTTTGGGTGGCTAAGAGGTGGTTCACGGTAACACGTGTCGAATTATAGTGGTGAACCTCTGCGAACTTTAACGGTAGCAAAGATTTATAATAACAACCATTTGAACACTTTCACTCAGCTAGCACGTTCTGGAACCCCACTCATAAGATAGAAAACATTGTAGTTGAATACTCAATAGTTTAACTTAAGATTTTCGAGGGACAAACATTTAAAAAATATTTGAGTGTGTGTCCTTGGCTCCCAGAATCTACAAAAAAATATAACGCGAGTGAGAATAAGAGTTTGAAAGTACTTCAAGGGATCCATAGCCGGCTTATACAAGTAGATCGAGAGAAAGAAAAACCACATTTTACCCAAATAGTGATGTTAATAGATTTTCGTGCTTTCCTTTATTTAATTTTATCGTGAATTATTTTTTTTTGTCTGTATGTTCTACAATTTGTTATCATAATTATTTATTGCATTGAAAGAAAATTAAATATTGGTTTTCAATATATTTTTTGAAGGATTTGTTTACATATTTTTGGTGGTTTATTTTTACGAACACGCGTATTTTTCCTTTTTTTTTATTTTAGCATTTTATTAAAGATCTTCGTATATTTCTCAAAATCATGTATTTTCGAGATATTGTCATCTTTCTGAGTGGCATTCTTATTTTCGCTCTTTCTCTTGTATCATGTGCGTCTTCTTCTTCTCCCCCTTATCTTATTGGGTCGGGGTCCTTGCACCGCGTAAAAGGTTCCAACTTTTCCTATCTTGGGCTTTGCTCTCCACGTCAGCCTAATTTATTGTTAACCTAGCTTCGCAGCAGTCCTCCAACTGCTTACGCCAGCTCCTCCTAGGATAACCCCTTGGTCCTATATCATGTTTGGTTCCATGATAATAAGTTATAGTTTTTTTATAAAATTCTGTCTTATTTCACATTATCTTAAAATGTCATTTCAAACATACGCGTATTATTTCTGTTGAAGTACAGTTATATTTTTCGATAATTTCTACATTGTGGGTGGGTGCGTGGTCACATAATGGCCGAAACGTGATTATGACCAGTGTTGTATGGACTTATAAAACAACAAAGTTTACGTATGTATACTTTGCCTGTCTCACAGGAAAAAAAATCGGTGTTGAAATAGGTAAAATTTATAAATATAGTAAAGGGCGGCTATCCATCTAATGTAGCTTGTTAGTGTAATGGTTTTGACTCTTGCCCTGTGATTCAGTGGTCACTGACGCGATTCTTAAACTTTTAAGATTTCTTCGACTTTTTTCTAAAAAAACTTTTTCAAGAAATTCTTTCGCAACAGCATGTCTTTCTTT